>PVLC010037722.1:0-14777 GCA_004027655.1 Graphiurus murinus
CTTTAAAATAAATAAAAATGAATATTCAGTATTAAAATAATACTTAATTCAGATATTTTATTATTAAACCAATATCCCAAAACCAACTTATATCTATATATTAACTAAAAGTAAAATATTTTAGTGTAAATTTATATTATCATACAAATATACAATATTTTGAAAAGATTAAAAAAAATGTATAACCTCAATATAGAGAAAACCATTATAAAGACACAATTAAATATATGGTTATACATTATTTATGGATTAGAAGATTCATATTGTAAATGTGCCCATATTATCTTTATATTGAATCAGTTTCAATCAAAATTCAATTTTTTTATAGAGCTTCTCACTCAAATTATAAATTGTATATGCAAAGTCAAACTTTCAAGAATGATCAAGATATTTCTAGCAAAAACAAATGAAAAGTTAAAGGTAAGTTTGAGGGCCTGGCTAGGTGACTTAATGTGGAAAGACAGCACATTGTCAAGCTCAAGTAGATTAACGAGGTAATGGTTTGTATTGGTGAGCCCAGCAAGGAGAGAGTTGAAATAAGTCAGAAGGATTAGGCTGCTAGTCTTTATAATTTAGCTCTTCAGTTACTTCCTAGTCTAATTTTCTTAGAGTAGTTATTTCCTATCACAAGCAGCTAGGTTAATTCTGTTCTGTACAAAACATATCAGATGATTCATCTTTTGATTTTAATCATAAAGAAAAGTATGCTTATTTTGAATATGGCTAAACAAAAGTGTAAGATATTATTCTGGTTTCAATTCTCATTTGTTGATATTTAGTTATACATTTAAAAAAGCATATATCCAGGCATGGTGACACATGCCTGCTATGCCAGTACATGGGAGGCTGAGACAGGATGATTGCAGGTACAAGATCAGCCTTAGAAACTTGAAGAGATCCTGTTTCAAAATTTTTAAAAAATGTGCATGTAGCTCAGAAATAAATGTCCCTGGGCTCAGAATCCAATACCAAAAACCCCTGCATATATAATTATATATTGTATTATATTATTTTATTTTATATTAATTATATTATATTATTAGATATTAATATACAATTATAACTATTGCATTTCAATTATTTATGTAATATATTTATGTAATATCTGATTAAATAATTATGTATGTTGAATACTATATATACACATATACTACTAATTTTTTCAAAATTTCCTTGCAAGTGGTAGGGAAGTTATTTTAATTATTCAATAATACTAATAATCAAATAATAATACATTCTCTAAATCAAATTTCCTTCTGGAAATCTATTTTAAAATAAGAGCTGCCCTGATAATACTTATTTGTCTTAGCAAATTTCAGTGTTCTCTCTCCCTTTCCCTCTGTCTCTCTCTGTCTCTGTCTCTCTCTGTCTCTCTGTCTCTCTGTCTCTCTCTGTCTCTCTGTCTCTCTCTCTCTCTCTCTCTCTCTCTCTCTCTCTCTCTCTCTCTCTCTCTCTTTGTCTTTCTCCCTCTCTCTCTCTCATTATTATCTTGTTAGATGTACATATGTGAAGCAAAAGAAAATAAGTCAGAAGAAGTAGTTGGGGAGTTGCTCAAGTTGGGGGAGTGTGGTGCACTTTTAGTACAATGGACAGAGATGGCTTCCTTGAGAGTTCAAATTAAGAGTCAGGAATTACAGTGAGACTGGGAGCTGTCAATAGCTGGAGGAAGAGGGAGCTTGCAACTTTGCACATGGATTGAAGAGAAAAAAAGGTGAGATTTTTCTGTCAGCAACCTTAAGAATGAGTTTTTCATTAGCTGAGAAGGTAATGGAGACAAAGAAAGTGTAAGGAGAAAATTCAAGTGTATCATTTTGAAGATGCAAAATTTGAGACATTTTAGGGAATGTAAGAAGTAGGAAGATATACAAATCTTGGTTTCAGAGGGAGGTCTGTATATGAGTAGAAACTGACAGAAAATTGAGAGTTACATATTATATACATATATGAAATATTATCATATATAACATATATATATATTTCTTATTGTGTATAATATATATAGTCAAATTTGAACTTTAGACAATTTGTAATTTTAGTATAGTAAGTTGTACAGTAAGTTCCATGTAATATTTGAGATGATAGCCTATATATACATACTTATACTAAAAAAGTATTCATTGTAATTCTGAAATTCAAATCTAACTAGACACCCTGTATTTTATGTGTCAAACTTATGCCTATATTAATGTGAAACTATAGATTATAATAAAAAAAAGTAAGGGCTAAAGGAGGAGAGGGGTACTCTAATGGTTGGAAATTAAAAGAAAACACCCAAGGAGAATTAGAAGGCATGGCCAGTCCAATAAAAGAAAATTACAGACTAAAGGGCAGACAATCTGGAGAGGTATCATGAAACAGAAGAGAGGGGCAAAAGATGTAGTGTAAAATAAAAGGATTTGCCCTTATCCACAAGTATGCAATTTATGTACAGAAACAAGTAAAAAAGAATACCTGACAAGGATGCACACAGCTAAAATGTGTGTGTGTGTGTGTGTGTGTGTGTGTGTGTGTGTGTGTGTGTGTGTGAGAGAGAGAGAGAGAGAGAGAGAGAGAGAGAGAGAGAGAGAGAGAGAGAGAGAGAGGTATGAAACTGGCATATACAAGTTCTATTCTAATTACTTCTATTTTATCTGTGAAATATACAGTAAGGCCATCAGTCAGGATGAGGGAAGAGATATTGAAGTTTCAGGAAATCATAGAACCAGACATTATTTACCTGAATATTCATTTTAAAGCAAAATTTTCTTTTAATTTACTCATCTTTATATATAACTCATTTTAATGACCCTTTTTCAATAGGCATTAACCATATTTTATATAGTATATAAGAAAGCTTTAATTAAGCTAGTAAAATGATTTTATTTATGGAAAAGCATATAATGTGAAGTTCTGAAATAAATAATAAATATAAGATGTTTAGATCATAGCTTCTTCAACTCTTTACTCAGCCTTCAGGAAAATGTAGACTGCTTTGCTGTGAGGTGCTATTACCTTACCTATGTTGAGTAATGTATTAAGACAAGAGACTTAAAAGCAGCACTGATCCAGATCTAGGTCACAGCCATCAAATGGGAAACATCTTTCAAGTCAGGACATTTTAGAGTGTGTAGAGGAATTCTAATAATGATTATGCTGGGGAACAGGAGTAAACTGGGACCATTCTTGCACAGTGGAAGTTGTATCTACAAAGGAGCTTTATAAAATGTGAGAATAGGGACTATATCTGCAACTTGGCTGTAGAGCCTACAAAGGGGGAATTGACAGTGTTTTGCTTTGATTTAAGATTTGTTAGCACTGCGTTGTACAATGAAGAAGGATTTTTTTTTTTCCCCAAGATTTTTATAATCCTTACAATGACAAATACCTACAATAAAAACTTGGCCTCCTTTATGCAGTGACCAAAGGGAGGCTATACATCTACATCAACAAAAGCTCTCCAGACTCTAATTAAGTATATGTCCCAGAGCAGCATTCTCTTACAGAGGCACCAAATAAGGTGTGCTGAAATTGTCCATTTCCTTACTCTTTGCATCTTCCTGCTTTATAAATATAAAAAAGTCTCATTAAGCTCTTACAATAGCACTCTATTTTACTTTTCAGTTTTGTTTATAGGGGTTTGTTTTCTGATGTCTTGCCTAGTTCTTCCACCATTAAGAGCATTCTATAAATTACTTAGTGTAATCATATTCTCCATATGATGCATGTATCTTTTAGGTAGTAAAATCTGTGACAAACGTTATGAAACAATAATAATTATGAATATAGTTTCTTTTACTCCAAGTTATTAAATAATATCTTAAAATGTTATTAGATCTCTATCAACTTCAATGGGTAATAAGTTAATATTATCATCATTATTACATGCAATAGAGTCATTTTTATAAAGATACATAGAAACTTAATTTTGTTTATATGATTCTACCTATGCAATATATCATTGAAAGTTTCTACTAATTACCCAGTTTGCATGTTTTTTTTTCTCTTTCTTAGACCTCACATCTGGGTAGTTAATAGGCTGTCTTAAGTGTCACAAACATTCCTGTACCATTTCATGATCATTTCCCCCTTGGCCACAACTCTAGACCAGAACTATTCCTATTTGGTAATATAGAGCTTTAAATTGTCTCAGGTTTTCCCTGCCTTACTCACAATTTCTAAGGGAAATAGTCCCAGTATTTGACTTTGTCCCAGGTGTAAACTGAAGTATCTAGGTAGTCAGAATTTATCTGATAGGGATCATCACTGATTTGAAAGCAATTGAGCTATCATTTTGTTGCTGTTAAAAGGCAAGTTGGGCTTAACAACCTATCTTCTTCCATGTGTCTTGGTTTCTTGTTCTTTCTCTCCCTGGAATACAGTGAGTATACTATGGCATATTTAAATTTCTTTCTAATAAGCCGGATGTGGTGGCGCACGCTTGTAATCCCAGCATTCGGGAGGCTAAGACCGGAGGATCCGGGTTCGCAGCCAACCTCAGCTACCTAGTGAGGCACTCCGCA
Source organism: Graphiurus murinus (assembly GCA_004027655.1). NCBI lineage: Eukaryota > Metazoa > Chordata > Mammalia > Rodentia > Gliridae > Graphiurus > Graphiurus murinus. The sequence continues at coordinate 4,500 of PVLC010037722.1, forward strand.
ACTTAGTGAGACTCAGTTTCAAAATAAAGAATAAAAAGAGGGCTGGGGGTGTAGCTCATAGGTAGAATGCCCCTGAGTTCAAATAAATAAAATAAAATAAATAAGTAAATAAATTTCTTTCTAGTAATTTTTTCAAGTTGACTGCCCTCTTCCATTGCTATTTCCATTCTTTGTCATCTGTGAGAACTTGTCCCTTTCACTTGTGGTTGATTATCATTGCAGTAGCACTCTCTCCCTAGCCTTAGCTGGCCTAAGGAACTCTACCTTACCAACAAGAAAGCTGAGCTAGAAAACCAGAATCTAAACTAAAGTGCAATCTCCTATCTTCCAATAACAACAATCTTGTCAACTGTGTTACCGTAATGCAAGGTAGAAGTCCTACATCATATGACATAGATTGCATGCCAAAACTCACTAACATCTCCACTTTGCACACTCTAATCACACTATACTTTCTCATCCTTTTATTCATTTTGCTACATTCTCATTCCTTTGTTAATATCAAATTGGGTGACATCCTCCCTGGAAATGTCTGCTAGATTTATGATCCCCCCCCTAAAAATCTAGTGTATGTTTCTTTTATGTAGTCAAGAAAGATTCTATGAATTCCTACTTAGAATTCATCACTTTTTTATTGTAGTCTACTTCTCCATGTAAGGGTTTGCAGAGATTTATACATGGGAATTCTAGGACATCTGTTCCTCAGATTCATGAATAAGGTACAGCTATTATACTACATTTTTCTTGAGTTTATGTGAGCTGAGAGCCCTTTACTTCAGGAAGAGGTTTTGGAAAGGAACAGTGAGTGAACAGAGGAAAAAAGGAAAGATTAAGAACAGCATGTTTGCATTATGATGTGAGATGATAATGCACCAATAAAAGCACATTTTAAAAAAAAGAACAGCATGACATTGAGGGGGCTATTTGGAGATAAAAGGCAAAGGTTTTAGCAGCTGCTCTGAATGTGGAATTTGGAAAATGTGATAACATTTGATGGATAAATGCATATCATTGTATTCTGTGATGCCTAGTCCTTTCTGTAAATGCATATTCCGTATTTTCAACAAACCAACAGTATGAATCCAGATTACTTATGTTTGTTGATATCCAACTGGTATGTGTGTGTGTGTGTGTGTGTGTGTGTGTGTGTGTGTGTGTGTGTGTGTGTGAGAGAGAGAGAGAGAGAGAGAGAGAGAGAGAGAGAGAGAGAGAGACATAATTACCTTATGTAACATCATCTTCAGATAGGATCATAATACATTTTGGCTTTTTCACAATGTCTAAGCATTTGACCTCACAGTCCAAAGCCTAAGTTTAGGGACCCAGGATAAAGTAGCTGCTCTCAAATAAATGACATATTCTGTGTTTGAAGGCAAGAGCATACACATTTACCAGTACCACTTGCCTTGTCGAATTGTGATATCCCATATTTTCAAATTCAAGTTTTCAGAAATACTGTGATAATAAGCAAGTACTACGTAAGTATAAATGTGAAGCAGAACATGAAGACCATAGGTTCCAATTTGATTCCATGGTCTGAAAAGTTCTTTACTGCCCAGACATCCTGCACAGTCTATTAGTAAGTAATTGTGATTAAGAATGAAATTATTTTATTTTCTGTGTACCTTTCTAAGAGGGATAACAAGTTAGAATATAAATATCCCTCCCGTTGTTTTGCTTTAATTTCTTAATGCAATGTAACTGCCTTATATTTCTTTTCTCAGGGCCACTGGGAGAAATATTCCTCAGACACTAAAGGATATGTACTGAGAAAGCTTAGAAACTGCTTTATCTGCTAATGAAGGTAATAGGAATTTAGCTTCACTTTGCTTTCTCATACCTTAGCTTCTTTATTTTCACTTCCTTATTTCCAGTCTACACCACTTTATCTTATTTATACCTATTTATTCTTTACTTATATCTTCTTATTTCCAATCTGTCCCCTTTTGGCCTTATTTATGGCTATTTACTCTTTCTGATGGTTAGTAAAGTACTAGATATTGGACAAGCCTAGGCCTCCACCTTTTGAAAGAACTTTATCACTTGTCTCAGATGCTTTATAATTCAAATCATTTTCAATGTGGCCCCATTGAAATTTAGGATTTTTTTTGTAATATTATGTACTAGAAATCTTAAAATCTAATGTTTGCATATTCAGATTGATTTTGAACTCTACTGTTTCAATAAAAGGTCAAGATGGAAAATTTGTTGATCTAGAATATTGATATGAAAGACATTCAAATTACTAAGAAATTACAATGGATTTTTTTTCTGAATACTATTTATTTGAATAACACAACTATTTTCCCGAATTAATTCAAGCACAATCTCAATTTGTATTTCTCTGTTTTTTTATCTAAGTCACACAACCTAGAATGGAACTCATTTCCTGAATTAATTTACATTGCCAAGAAATTGAAGGCAGAAGCTTATATGAAACAAAACATTATATCAGATGCTTTTTTTATTTGAGCATATTGTTTTCTAATAATATTATTATAATGTCTATGACACAATATTCTGTGTCATATATTCTCAATCTGTATTCTTATAGGGAGCAGTTCATATTGTAATTGTCTAACTTCTGGTAAACCATGATTTCATATGCAAAAATTAAATTTCATATAAATTTATTTGTAATTATTAAGCCATAAATAACATTACTCTTCCTTCTTGGAAACAGGCTTGAATTTAAAAGATCTTTTAATGCAGTTATTCTCCATAACATTAACCTGTTTTAAAGCAACATGCTGACAATATTTACATAATAATGAAAGCATCTCCATTTGTGTTTAAGCAGGAAGACTCCTAAGAATATCTTCAGACTCATCAAAATGATGATTCATTCTTGACATTTAAAGTACTAAATACAAACTATTAATATGCTAATGTACTATTTCTATAAAAAATATGTAATTTTTTATGAAAAATTTTGTTTAAATGTATTTAAGATAAATATTTAAAGAGAAAATATGTGAACACATTTTGTCTATGTAATTCAGAGAAAATCAATTTTGTTTTCTGCTCCTCTAGTTAATTCTATGTGTGTTGCTAAATTTGAGGTTTTTTTTTTTTTTTTGAAAAGACAATCAGTTATATACTATATTCCCATTAATTTTGACTTGAGACATTTTTAAAGTGGTCTACTACAAAATGTAATAACAATTTTCAAAACTAATGACAGTTTCTAAAATAATATGGTTAGTATTTAGAAAGATCACATCTTTAATGTAGGACCATTTCTCATCTCTGTGTATCTGGAGAAAACCTTTCAGCCATTCTGCAATATAGGGCCACAGCAGCAGAGGGCTCTTATATTGGACAAATACTCTACTTCCTTTACTCATTTATCGATCCACATGCAGAGATGACTTTTTAAACCTGTCTCCTTTCTCTTCAAACTCCCAGTAAACAACTAGCTTCAATCTTTATTCTTATAAACACTAACCTTGATTTCCACTTAATTGGGACATTGGAAACAATCATGAAAAGTAGATTCTTTCTTTATTAAGTACAAAATGGAATGGCAGGCCTCACTGGATTATATCTAAATCACTTGGGGAAATAATTCCATTCTTTACCATTAAGTGTGTTCTTGACCCTAGGATTTTCATAGATGTCTTTTTCCTGTTTGAGGATGTTTCTTTTTTTTTTTTGCGGTACTGGGGATTGAACTCAAGGGCATTCTACCTCCGAGCTATACCCCCAGCCTTATTTTTTTATTCTTTATTTTGAAACCGAGTCTCACTAAATTGGGGAGTGCCTCACTAGGTAGCTGAGGCTGGCCGCAAACCTGGACCCACTGGTCTCAGCCTCCGGAATGCTGGGATTACAAGCGTGTGCCACCACGCCCGGCTAGGATGTTTCTTACTACTCCTATTTACTAACAATTTTGATCACTAAGGTCTTAAATATTTTCAAAGGCTTTATCTTCAATATTGAAATAATAATATGGTTCCTCCTTTATCCTGCTAATGTGGCTGATTATATTAGTTAACTTAAATGTTTCTCCAGTCTTGCAATATTAAGCAAATTCCACTTGATCACTAAACATACATTTTACATATAATTGGGTTCCTTTTGCAAATATTATAATAAGGATTTTGTTCTCTTTATTCATGAGGGACATTGGTCTAGAATTCTTGTTTTTTAAAAAATTTCTGCCCTAGATTTACTTTTTGTGCTCTTTATTGCCATATTTAATATTTTGGGCTTAGATTCTGCCATCTTTAGTAGAAGAAGAGCAAAACCTCCTATCTTATTTTATTTTTCTTTGCTGGTACATATTTCTCATCCTTTTAATTTTAGTCATTCAGAATCACGTTGCTTTAAGTATTCTTCTTAAATACAGTATTGATGGGTTTTACTGTGAGTTAATATCAGGGTTTTTATTTTTGTATATTTAATAGTGGGATCCTGTTCACATTTATTAATAAAATTGTATGCTTAATTTTAATTCTCTGGTGACATTTTTTTGGCTATGATCATTTGGCCCTTATGTTATATTTTTTACATTCCTGCATTCAGTTAGTTTTCTTTGTCTATAGACATTATTGTTCTATTGTATAAGAAATTTTATTTTTGTCCTTGTTGCTATATTTATACTAATAATATTTATAGTGATTTTATGTTTTTCAGCCTAAACTTTTAACAATGAGTTTTGCAAATATAAAAAAATACTCTTTAACTTAGCTATGCATTATAATATTCATGAAGCTGTTCTACATTTTTCTTTCATCTCATTCTTAAATATAAACTTGTGTTATTTATATATTGTCAATATTAATATCAGTTATGTATTGGTTATAACCTGTGTGCCAAAATTTAGACTTTGATCCATAATTAAATATGTGAATGATTATATAAATATATTTATATGTCTAAATAAATATGTAAGTAATTATATATAAATATTCATGTGTATCAGCAAATATAAATGAATACATATCAAATATATAAAATAAAATAAAAGTATTTAATATGTAATTAAATATACATATATTCTCCTAATTTTCCATTATCATGTCTTATTTAAGTGGATCTTGTTTTTCTAGTATATTTTTTAGAAGGATTCTAGATAAAATGCTCCTAGCATGCTTAAAGACTTCCTACAAATTTAATTCTTGTGGTAAAGTGTGATTAGATGCAAAATCTTTGGCTTATACTTTCCTTTTTGTATAACTTATTGAATTACATAGTTCTTTCAAGAATAAAGAATTCTAAAACCAATCAGGTTTTGTTTTCTTTGTAAGCCTTGAAGTCCTTAAACTTTATTTCTTTGATCTTTATTGTCTCACAGTTTTGTTATGATCTTTATTGTCTCACAGTTTCAGAGTAGATATTCGCAGGTCAATATTCACAGATGCATGTGTCCTTTCAATACAGAGATTACAGGTATAGTTTTATTTCTACTGTATGTTCTCAGATTGAAGTTCCCATTGTATTCTGTTCCGTTGTTTTTCACAGATTCCAAAAAATACATGTGTATATATGTTTATGTTTATGTGTATCCTGTATGCACTTGTATGTGTGTGTGTGTGTGTGTGTGTGTGTGTGTATGAAGGAAGAAAGAGAGTAAGACAGAACAAAACCAAGAGAAGCACCCCACAAACCCCCTAAAAAAACAGAATAAAAAGAAAGTAAAATGAATTCAAGAATAAAGGTAAACTAAAAGCTACATTATCAATATTTTATCTATAAATATATATATTCTATATTTTTAATCTATTTTTTAGATATATTTTATCTTTTTTTTTTTCAGTACTAGTAATTGAACCCAGGGGCATTCTACCTCTGAGCTACACCCTCAGCCCCCCTAGCCCTATTTTTTTTTTTATTTTGAAGCAGAGTCTTTCTCAATAAGTTGCAGAGGACCTCACTAAGTAGCTGAGGCTGGCCAAGACACTGTGAGCCTCCTGTCTCAGCCTGCCAAGTACTGGGATTGCAAGCCTGTGTCATCTCGCCTGGCTATATCTTATCATCTTTGAAAATGACTGCAGAGGCAGAGGATGCTTAATGTATTTTGCTTATTTTGGAGTTCTGTTCTTGTTTTGTAGTTGCTTTTGGTGGGAGAGATTAAGAAAAGTGTTTTTTTTTTTTGTAATTAACAATTAATATTGTGTCTTTTTATCTCATACAACATGATGTTATACTATATATACATGTGAAATAGTTAAATCTAGCTAATTAACAAATGCATTACTTCACATAGCTATCATTTTTGTGGTGAGAACTCAGATCATCTACTCTACATTTTTCAATAATATAATATGTCATCATTAACTATAGTCACCTTGCTGTACAACAGATGTCTTGAAATTTATCCCAACTACCTAGCTGTAAGTGTTGGTCCTTTAACTAATATCTTCACATCTCCCTCTCCATTCCAACCTCACCATCCCTAGTAATTGATCAAAGAAATGATTCTGGCACAGAAAGACAAATATCACATAAATTATCTGTGGACAATAAGCTAAAGAAAAATGTGTTAATGGTATTAACTATACTTTGTTTACTCAGGGTTGATACATGCTTGTAATCCCAGGTTTTGTGATGCTGAGACAGGATTGCAGGTTTGTGGCCAGCCTCAGCAACTTAGACCCTCTGAAACATAATGAGATCCTGTCTTGAAATAAAGAATAAACCAGGGATAAGGGGTGTAGCTAAGAGGTACAATGCCTCTGGGTTCAATTCCCAGTAAGATACACACACACACACACACACACACACACACACACACACACACAAACATTCAGAATACAATATTATAAATATTATTTAGATTGATTTTGCCTCATTTCCACTCAGGAAAAAAAGAGACCCAAAGTATAGTTTCATTCTGTTCTGAGGATCAGAATTTATTTTCTATGTCATCACACATTTCTATGGCTGAGTTTCCTAGTATATTTTTTAAGAATATAATTAATTTTTTTATGATTTTGTGTATAGAGTGGTAAATGTAATTAAATAACTTCTGTTCAGCTTACATTTTTGAAATTTATTTCACTATCATTTTACTTTATGTAATTCTCATTAAATACTTCAGGACAGTGCCATAGAGCACCCTTGGGAAAGCTCATAATCAGAAGCTGATTCATTGGAGCTACTTTTCAAGGGATAAGAAATATCAAAGACTTGTCAAGGAGAACAACATTATTAGCACCAAATATGAATAAAGAAGCACCTTGTTAGGTAGGCTCCACATGCATAGGATATGCATTTCCCAGTAAAATATTCCCTTAGGTTAAAAAGTACAGACTCGAAATTTGGAAAAAATAATCTCTTACAAATTTGAAGGTCAATTTTTTTTTTTTTTTTGTGGTACTAGGGATTGAACTCAGGGGCATTCTATCTCTGAGCTACACCTCCAGCCCTATTTTTTATTCTTTATTTTGAAACCGAGTCTCACTAAGTTGCAGAGTGCCTCACTAGGTAGCTGTGGCTGGCCGCGAACCCGGATCCTCTGGTCTCAGCCTCCCGAATGCTGGGATTACAAGCGTGCGCCACCACGCCCGGCTTACACCAGAATTTTAAAGCCAAAATAAAAGTAGTATTATGCAATCTGAAAATCTTTCTTTGAAATGGTCATAATTTTGAAAAAGAATATTAAATAGATTATAAAAATGAAATGGAAATTATCATTTATATCAAGCCACCCTTCTTCCTTATTGTTCTACAGATTTCAGAGTTTTAATTTTTTACTCTAAAATACTTAAATTTTCATTTGCATAATTATGTGTTAATATAAAAATTATAGGGAACTAACACACTTCAGTTTCCTTATATTGTATGCAAATTATAAAAGGCTTACTGTGACTTGTTGGTTTATTTACTAGATGAAGGCAGTAAAATATATCCTTATATAATTTAGGCATAGATATGAATGACTTGCTTTAGTTGCTCAATTAAAAAAATAGACATATCTGCTTATCTGAAAGGGAAGGCTTAGTAATCCTAGACAAAATTTAAATGTTTGAGAGAAAATAAATGAGAGTCACACATCGTTGCATCATTAGCTTTGAATAATTAAAATTTTCTTATTAAACTCCTGTTTAAGAGATACTGCTTAAAATTCATACTCAGAGAAATTATGAAGTTTTCTCTTTAGGCAAAAGGTCAAAGATTCAGGGAGGAATGAAGATCAAAGCAAGAGGAGTGTGTGGGTTTATACAAATAAATGCTGGCAATACAATACAAAACAAAAAAGAGCTACTGCTTAAGCACTTATATATAACATAATTTCAAAACCTGGTGTAATATTTAGTAAGAATGAACTTTCAACATTTGCTTCTTATTTGTTTTTAATGACTCCGTATAATTAAAGGGAAAACAATTATAAATATGTAATGACTTTTGCAATGTTGTTTTTCCTTCATCTATATAAAATATATGTTGAAGAATGTGAATTTGTGTGTGTAAATGTGTTTGCATGCAGATTTGAGGTTTTGAAGGCAGAGAAACCTGGAGCTTTTCTTCTCTTCTAGTTGTGTGTCCTTGATATCAAAGTTTACCAATGCTCCATACCACAATAACCACATGTTTAACACAGGATGCTAATTGTTACTTCAAACTATCTTAACAATTGTATTTTTTTTTTGTTTTTGTGCTGGAAGCAGCTCACTACCTTTCAAAAGCCAAATGTATGTATTTTTTTTCCAACTCTTGTTCAGTAACATTGTACTGATAGCCTGAGAACAGACATTGTGGGAATGTTCACACCCTAGAAATCAAGAAACTAGGGATGTCACCTCCACTGCTTCCCAGAAACAGTTGAACAGTGTATCACTTAATGGAACATTATATGTACAGAATGAATAGTAGTTCTGGATATTATGAATCCATTGAAGTACCAGCTATATCTGGATTCATTTATAAATTATGGGGCTTCATGAATATTTAGAAGCTTTGAGTACAAGTAAACTTAATTTAAGGTTTGAAGTTCTGTAATATAACAATAGCAATAACAAAAATTCAAATCTTCAATTTCTATATTAATTTTTAGTGGCTCTCTTAATATATGGACATATTTATGTGAAATTCAATTTTTCTAGGACTTTGTAATAAGCATAATTTATTCTATTGTTACTAACATTTCAAATGATTTACATTATTTACTTATTTTCTTTTGGAGTTCAGAAAGCTGTTTGTGATTTCATCTTGACATTTATATTTTGTTAAGAGTATACAACTTCCCTCAGTCTATGATTGTATGCTACTCTAAAAGTAAAATTCTCTAAATTCTTAAAACACAAAACAGAATGTATTTTAATGTGACATTATAGTAATTTGTTCTGGGCAAAAATACAAAGTGAATCAATTTTTGTGCTTGCTATTGGCAGGGCAATACCCTAGCTTCCCATTAAGTCCAATCCTATAATGGTGGTTACATTTTTTTTTTTTAGCTCTGCTTTGTACCATGCTGTGAATTTCAATAGAAATACTGGTTCCAAATTTCCTTAATGGATTTTTTTGCCTACAGTATGTGCATTTAGTTGTGAGTGGGTAACATCATGCCAGATTTCAAAAAAAGTGTAAAGTATTGTAGATGATTATTATTATTTCAATGAAGAATTGTTCTTGGAGATAGAATTTGGAATGCAGCAGAAGTACACAAAAATAAACTACGTAGGACTGTGAAAAATAAAGTCCATTCTCATGAAAGGAAAATATATACCTTTCACTGTTGACTTTTCTCTGTTGTTAAGGGTAAGTTGCTGGTACCCACATGTGATTAAATCATAAAATGTATCTATTATTCATTCCTTTTCTTTGGGCACTTATATTTTTCTTCCATATTTTCCATAATGTGCAAATCAGTTTTTGGTTTAAATGAAAAGTTTGCAATGGCAACGCTCACTTTTTGTCCAAAAATAGAACAGCTTAGATCTGCAAGAAAATGTGTAAATAGGTTGATGCACTATGAAGTAATGTTTTAAATAAAAATTAATTATGTAGCATTTTGGAAATATTCCTGTGACATTTTGAATAACCACTTTTCACTTCTTAGTCATTAAAATTTAGAATAGAATGTGTTTTTCTCTAGGAATATACTAAAATAAGTATCAATTTGAATTTTGGAACCATTTACTTACTTTGAGTTCCTTAACCTAGTTAATTGTCAAATAAAGGAGTCACTCCACATTTAAATATCTGATTAGGAAAAGCTATTATAAAAATTTCAGCTCCTATACTTATAGAGAAACTTATATTAGACTAGATTATCCAGAAAACAATGGGATGGGAGAGAAAGAGAGAGAGAGGAGAGAGAGAGAGAGAGAG
>PVLC010037723.1:0-15132 GCA_004027655.1 Graphiurus murinus
AAGGGAAGGAAGGGGAAGGGAAGGGAAAGGAAGGGAAGGAAGGGGAAGGGAAGGGAAAGAAGGGGAAGGGAAGGGAAGGGAAGGGAAGGGAAGGGAAGGAAGGGAAGGAAAGGAAGGGAAGGGAAGGGAGAAGAGTTTACTCAGATGGTTTTGGACTAACTGTAAATCCCACGTCTGGTGACTTCTAATGTCATCCATTACAGATTTAAAAAAATAAAAAATCCCAGCCCCTCCCCCCTGCTCACAGGAGATAAGAAGATGCTTTCTGACCCAAATCACTTACCAAAGGAAGAGCCCATGAGAAGGAAGTCCCAGCTCTGACATTCAGAGTGCTGCTTTTCCAAGGGACTAGGTAGTTCCTCTGCCCAAGCTAGGTGCTGGGTGAGGCATAGAATCGTAGAGATGAGTAAGACATGTTTGCTGAGGGCGCTCATTAACTTTTAACGCTGTATCCCTCCATTTGGTTCAGGGGACCAGGGGATAACCCAAACATGAGAAGCTATAGAGGAGTGTGTTGACTCTTGGAAGGAAGGAAAGGTAGCAATGGCAGAAAGGAAGGGAGTTGGGCATGCTGTGTTGAGTGAAAGTGGACACTCAGAGCCTCTCTCTCTCTCTCTCTCTCATTCTCTATCTCTCTCCTTGTTTCTTCTTAAGTCTCAGACTCACTTGCTCACACTGCTTTTAGCAAACAGTGCAGACCAGCATAGCAACTGCAGCAGAGTGAGAACTTTTTCAGTGCAATGTGTGTCTGGTAACCCAAGAAGAGCTTCAAGCACTGAGGTTACGTGAGGACGCTTGGAACATCCTTTTTTGCAGCAAATGGGTATTTCCAGTCAGGCCTGGATGGCTGAGTGTTCAAAGGGGTCTATGATCAGAAGAAAGGGGATAAGGCCATTAACCAGCTATCTTAGTTATCTATAAGGGTAGGAAAAGGCTTTATGGTGTGATGGTATTTACCAAAGAGAGAGAAAGTGAGAGGCAAGGAGAAATACTAAGTGAATGGCTCTTAAAAGACAGAGGATGATAAAGGGTGGGCTGAAGCTCTCAGTACTGGAGTAGGAAGAACAAGCAGTCGATGTGATTACAAAGGCCAAGTCCTTGTAGCCTAGCCAAATTTTAGTAACAAGAGCTTATACTTGGTATTATCAGGCACCAGGCTCTGCTTCAAGTAATTTACATGTACTAACTGAGTTAATTCATTTAGGTACTCCTATTATCTCTGTTTTACAGATGAGACAACTGAAGTCCAGAGGGGTTGAGCCCTTTATAGGACCTTCCATTAGGAGAGGGAAACAAACCTGTATTCCAATACAAGCAGCCTCACCCAAGGGCTCCCACTCCTAAATTCTGCTGCCCTGGACCACTCTCCATCATGGCCAGCACAGTCTCTGCCTAGTCATGACAGACACTCTGCCATGGTAGATACTTTGTTATGGTTTGAATGTGTGTATCAAAATGTCATGCATTGGAAATTTAATCTCCAAAAATTTAATCTCCAAATTTTAAATGAATAGTGTTTGGAGGTGGCATCTTTCAGAGGGAATTAGGATTAGATGGGGTCATGAGGGGGGACCTCTAATATGACAGTAGTAGCTTTATAAGAAGAGGAAGAGTGTCCTGAACTGGCACACTTGGTCTCTCTCAACACGTAATGCCCTCTGCCATGCTATGATGCAGCAAACCCTCACCAGACGCTAGCACCATGATCTTGGGTGCCTCAGTCTCCAGAACCATTAGCCCAATAAACTTCTATTCATTATGAGCAACAGAAAAGAAACTATACTCTCCTCCTGGAACCAGAGTCCCACCTAATCTTACATGACCACTTGTTGTCAAAAACTTAAACCCATCACCTTCTGTCTGAAATATGCTTTTATAGTCCAGAGTCAGGCATACAGTAGCCCCTCTGGATTTACTTCCTGGCTGAAGATGTTACTTACTTTCCATTCCTCAGTCAACTTCTTCCCAAGTGATGATGATGAAATGATAGGGAATTTTTTTATGGACTTCTCAGGGTCATTATAAGAGAACTGAGTCAAGCAAACACCTGTCAGTGATCTTAAAGCTCAGTGGTAAATCAGAACACAGCTAGCCTCAGAGAGCTCCTCTCCCTGCTGCGACAGTGCTTGCAACTTAAATATGTTCCAAAGAAGCAAGCAAGCAAAAGGAAGGGATGTCAGAGGGAAACATCAGCCCCCAAGGCAGGATGGGCTTTCCTGGGTTGAAATAACACCCAAAGGAACAGGAAATCCCACTAGAGAAGACTGACCTCCATCATCTGCCTCCAGCAGGAAAGGGGAGGCAGAAGAAACAGCAACAGCAGGTTAGTACTTTACAAAAGAGGCGTGAGAAGCAACCTGGATGGGCATATTTAGAGATTTCATGTAAAGGTCAGAATATAGAACCAGTCTGTCCTCGCCATTGGTTGCAACTGTGTTAAACATCAAGTTGAGTTATGACTCTCCCTCTAAAGGCGAAAAGCACCAAGTGGTAATGTGGGGCCAACCTTGTTTTGTCTGTCATATAATGTCCTAATGAAAGGTAGGTGGGAAAACCTGCCCTGAAGGGTGGCATACCTTCCATGGCTCCCTACTTACAGCGAGAGAGGCCCATGGTCACCCTAAATCATTGTTCTAATGGCCAAGTACCCAGAGAAGGATGGGAGGATCTGCTGAAAGCTCAGGGAGGAGAAGGATGGGGAGGCCATGTCACCCATGGAAAACAGCCATTTTTCAGAATAGAATCCAGTTGTCCCTTAGTATCTTCAGGGAATTGATTCCAGAGCATCTCTCCAAAGCCCAAATCATGACATGCTCAAGTCCCTTACAGAAAATGTTCTAGTATTTGCATATAACCTCTAGTATGTGCACACATCCTCTCTAGATTACTGATAGTACCCGATACAGTAAAATACTCACTATAGTGTATTGTTCAAGGAAGAATAACAATAAAAAGTCTATGTATGTTCAGTATGGATTCAAATTTTTTCCTAAATATTTTTAATCCCATTTGGTTGACTCCACAGAAGGGAAGCCCACAGACATAGGACCCATAGATACAAATGATCAACGATTTTAAATCAAGAGGAGCAGGGTATTCCTTCTCTTAGCCTAAAGAAAAGGGCCAGGCACATCCAACACTTCAGGTTAAGAAAACCCCATTCATGCTCCCCTAAGCCCTAAACCTAATCCTACAATTGGTGCAGAATCCTTCTTCCTGTGGCTGATATTTTAAAAGCATCCAGTCAATTCTCCTCAGGAATGCCTTCGCTTCCATGGTGCTCAGCAGAGGTCTTAGAAGAACAATGTATATTTATTCTAATCATGGACCAAAGGGACATTTTCCAAGCTGTATATAATTATTTGTTTTAATTGAATTTGGTTTTGGTTACACCCACAAAGCTGATTATTTAAAGTAATTACGCAGTTTTGAAAGGTGGAAAGCAAAAGCTTTTCTAAAGTGGAGAAATTCCTCGTCACTTAGATCATCTATTTTAAAAATGCATACGAAGGATTTTTCTCCATAAAGAGGACAGGGAAAACAGCAGAAAACTATTGGATCTCCCAGTGGTCCTCAACCAGAGGTGACTGTGCACATCACCCTCATCCCTGAGGATATTTGGTAACATCTGGGGACGTTATTGTTTGTCCTAGCTTGAGGTGTAACTGGCATCTAGAGACTAGAGCCCAAGGACGCTCCCTGACATCCCATAATGCACTGGGCAGCCCTCTAGAGCGAGGAATTAATGCAGAACAGAAGGTCAGCTGTGCCAAGGTAAAGAAATTCCGGTTTAGAAACACTTGGATTCAGCTCTTACATGCCCCGGTCACTTACACAACTTGAGATGGTGTCCTGACTTCCTCCTCTTCAAAATTGTGAGAAACTGTAATTAACCTACATTGACAACCTTTATTATTTCTACAAACTCAATATACTAGGCAGTTTCTATGGGTCAGGTACTGTTCTAAGTGGTCTAATCAGAGGCACTATGATTTCCCTATATTATAGATGGAAAACTGAGGCCAATAAGAGAAGGAATAGGGAGCTTGGAGGACAATGTGTACACCGCAGGTAACAGCATTATTGGAAGTCGTTTCTATTATTATTCATCTTAAACACTTCGTGAAATTCTTAAAAGACAATGAAGAAGAGTGAGATGATGATGAGGCTTAATTGACTGGTAGTTAGGGATGGGGAGGACCTTCTTTAGGGGACCAATTACCCAGCATAGGTTCTAGAGGGTAACTCTTCAGACCCTGTGTGGGGGTCTTTCTGAGCACTGCTACTAATTTCACCAAGCTCTCAGGTGGTATACTTAACACACTCAGTTACAGAGTCAACCCCACTGTCATACACTTTGAAGGCTTCGAAGAACAACCAAGCATCATCTGGTCTTGCTGGTGGTCAGAAACCTTTACGCCTGGGGATATGACATTGTTACCTAAGTTTCCTCAGCTAGAACATTCCTAGGTCGGTGCCTAGGCATCTACGTGGAGAGCCCCTGGGTACAGAAAGGGGAGTCTTTCTGCAGGACAAGAATGTGGCCATACTTTGCTGATGGTAAGGCAGCAGCAGAGATTTTCACTAGCAGGAAACTGGAGTGGGTAAGACACAGAGCATGGGTTGTGGTTTTAGTCCTGCACACGCTTCCATGCCATCTCCCAACTCCAGGAATGATTCTAACTCCCACTACACAGGTAAGTCTTCTCATTTACAAGTTGGGAATAATACTACCCATTGTTTATAGTGGATAACTATTCATCATAGTATAGAAGACTTGACAAGCACCCAATCACCAATTCCAAGGTCCAACGGAGGTCAACATTCTTGTTCTGTAACAAACATTTGCTCATCTCCCCTTTACAATCCTAAAATGAGATTCACAGATATTAACCTACCTTCATGATTTCAAAAGAAATAACATAATATCCTAACTCTTTCATGAAGAATAAGTAGAATAAAAGTAAATCACAATAAAATATTATGCATTTAAATACATCATTAGAGCTGGGCGTGGTGGTGCATATTTATAATCCCATTACTTGGGAGGCTGAGACAGAAGGATTGAATCGCAGGTTCAAGGCCATCCTTAGGAATATAGGGAGGCCTTCAATAACTTAGAAAGACCCTGTTTCAAAGTAAAACATAATAGAGTTGGGGTGGTAACTCAGAGGTACAATGCCCCTGGGTTCAATCCCTAGGACCACAAAAACAAACGAATGAATACATACTTGGTCAGGTTTTTCTACCCAGGGGGATACAATCCTCCTTGTATGTTTTACTCTGAATGCAACAGCTGCCACTGCAGATGCAGGTACAAGGAGATAGTGCTTGTTATACCACAAGCAGCCTGGACACCATGATGTGACTTTCTGAAAAGGTGAACATTCCCTTGGAAAGCTGATTCCAGGAACTATCATTTGTCAACATACATGGTAGCTTCATTCTTGGGAAGTTCATTAATATTAAGTCCACAAAAACAAAATGCTTCTTGTTTCCATAGATACAGAAGTTAGACTCTTCACTCAAGCAATCACTGACCTCTTTTTTTAACCTAATAGATGTCCAATAAGCTGCAAAATCAGGTGCAGTGTGAGAATCTATTCCTTGTCTTCACAGTGAAAAAACTTTCCTGCACAATGCAGGTCATTAGCATCTCTGCCCTTCATCCACTGAACTGCAGTACCACTTTCCCAATCACTGTGATGATGACGTCCAAGCTCATTAGTTTGACGCAAACAGCACCCTCAGAGTATTGCTATACTAGTTAAGAACAATGGTAGACACTGTTACTATAACTCAAGCAGAAGGTCCTGCAGTTCAGTGAAGTGATCATCATCCCTGTCTCTTCACACTGCATTAACTGCTCTTAGGATTAACAATTACTGGTAAAAATGAGTGCAGTGTGGGCTCCTGTGATGGAAGGTGAAGGTATGAAAAAAAGAGGGACCAGTTCAAAGTGGGGGAAGAGCTCAGATCCAGGCCCCCACCTCTGAATGCCTTTCTCTGCTGCCACACTTCGAACTCACCAAGACTACTACCAGGACGCCAGGAGTTAAGCTCAACTGTCTGAATAGAAAAAAGCAGTAGTTAGACACAAGGGTTTTGAATTATCATCAGCCATGTGGATTTCTAAAGTTTCCCCAAATATAGGGTTTCCTGTAAAGGGGTTTTGTTATTATTATAACCACTTATTCTAATCCAGGGTGGCCTTGGATTGTAATTCCCTCCAATGTTTTCACTTGCGATGTTTCTAATGGGAACAGGAGAAAAGTTTAGTATGGGAGAGGACGGCATGGAATTCTAATTAATTCAACAAACACATAGGATGCACAACCTGCCAGGCTTCGAGTCAAAGAAATGGGGAGAGGCTCCCTTGGAACACTGCAGACATGCCAAACCCATATGACTTGTTCTAATATTTCTCTGGCCCGGATAGAGATTGTCTTCGCTTAATTCTCCTGAGTCCAGCCTAGCATCTGACAATCACGGTGCCATGCTTAAAGCCCCAGTGGGTGGTCGCCACTGCCTCTCATCTCAATGGTTCAATCCATTGACACCTAAATAGGTCACAATTTCTGGAACATTTTCCTTCTCAAAAGTTACAATTTCAAGCATCACTGCCCTTCCAAGCTATTAAAAAATCCACTAACTAAAGAAACGGGTCCAAAAAAAGTCAATTTCACCTTCTAAATTACATTGGAAATTATATAAATTGATTTTTTTTCTAATTCTGTATGTGTAAGTCTTGGATAAAAAAAAAGTTGTGATTAAAATAATATCCCTAGAGGTCAATATATTTTGTTCATTGCTACATAGAAAGAGGTTCGGACAGGAGACGGAACACACATGGAGAAGAATGAGTGCTTCCAAACAAGATGGGGAGGTTTAGAAAGGGGACCCGAGAGATGCTGTTTGATTTGATATTGAGTGTATTTAGTATGATACTGTTAGATTATTTAAATGCTGTTTGATTTGTTTATAATTACGGTTCTACCAAATGCAACTTTCCTAAATCTGAGTTGTATAGTGGGCGGCATAACAGAGAGAGAAACTTGGTTCCTGATGATCCTATAGGACCTCAATGAAGACGTGATCCCACCCATACATCGAGGGCCCGACGGCAAATCCAGGTGAAACCGTCCAGCTTTCAGTGGAGATGGAGTGAACTAGTGACCAGTTAACAAAGCCAGACAGACAGGTCACTAGTATACAACGTAGCTTTCAGTCCAAGAAGTCCAGAGGCTCCTCATAAGGATCCCCAGAAAGCCACAACAGCTGGTCACTGTTCTCTGACAAAGACACCAACAGGGCTATTGTTAAAAATTTTTTTCTTGGTACGAGTGTTGTATATTTTCACATCTGCTCTGCTTTCATCTGGCTGACTCAAAAACCAGGCTGGTGACTGCAGACTTGACATCAGATTATGGTAAGACATTCTGAGTTCTACTGCAATGTGTAGCCATAATAAATGCCAGTTGCATTTATTGAGGGCTTCCTGTGTGCCAGGCATATGGCTAAGGTCTCTGTGTATATTCTTTCATTGAATCTGGATCACAACACTGTGAGGCAGGCACTGCTACCCCATTTTATAGATGCTCATCTCTGAGGCACAGGGCAGTTGACTGAAGTAACCAAGTAGTGTCATAATATGGTAACTAGCAATGCTGGGATTTGAACCCAGGTCTGCCTGTCTTAAAACCCTGAACTTTGCAGCCTCCCATTCAGCTACATGTTGCCAGCATTGCAGAAATACGTGTAACTTAACTGAAGGTGATGGTGTGCGGGGAGAACACCCTAATGCCCATGATGTACATTCAAAAAAATATCAAAGCCAATCACTAACTGAACTTGAGAAGGAGGGAGGGGGTTAAATGAGAGATGTGTGCATGTATGCCTCTACCAGCTTGTGCCTAACAAAGATGTATGATTACAATTCAACAATAATAAAAATTTTTTTAAAAAGAAATAAGTGGAATATCCACTATTGCGCGCATATACACATGTGCACATGCATGCACACACACACACACACACACACACACACACACACACACACACACAATTTCTATCTGACATCTGAACTACACTAGATGACATTCCTTTCACCTGAAATCTTCCCAGATCTTGCAGGTCAAGTGCTTTTCTGGCAGGTAAAGTGCTTCTCAGGTAAAGTGTGCTGAGATGCTGAGATTTTCTCCCTTATGTAATACTGAGATCACCTCCATTCAGCTGCAAGATCTGCAGTTAAGTCCAAATCCTTTTTCCCCCTCCTTGTACAAACTCTACACCCAGAATACATGTGCAAGGTGCATTTGTACATTTGAGACACTTGAGGCCATGTTCAAATGTTGTACCTCAACTTGTATTCACACAGTGCACATAATTAAGATTCTGGAAAAATGATTTTCCCAACTGCATTCATAAGTTGTATTATTTATTCATGTTCAGGAGGTGGGCTTTTTGCTGTTGAAGATATACTTTTGTTTGGATGGATGCTACTACCAGAAAAAGTGCTAGATACGCTAGGATCTATCTGTCTAAACATCACATTAAAAAAAAAACTCTTTAGTAAGAGAAGCACTTAGCTTCTAAGATAAGATATTTGAAGAATTCAGTAAATTGTCTCCCTGACAAAATACAGTGACTATTTCTGCCTTAACTATCACGTATTCATTGATTTTGCATGGTCCAATTTCTGAGGAATCCTCTCCTTCTGCTTTAACTTCCTTTGGAGCACACCACATCATGGTACTCTCTTCCTTTACTTGTCAAGAGTTAAAGGGCTTGTCAGTAACAGAGGGGAACACAGAATCCACAACCTCCAATCAAGAGTTCTTCTGTGCTTGGCATGGTGGTGCATGCTTGTAATCCCAGTATTTGGGAGGCTGAGACTGGAGGATCCGGGTTCGCAGCCAGCCTCAGCTACTTAGTGAGGCACTCCACAACTTAATGAGACCCTATTTCAAAAAAAAAAAGAAAAAAAATAGGGCTGGGGGTGTAGCTTGGAGGTAGAATGTCCCTGAGTTCAATACCCAGTACCTAAAAAAAAAAAAAAAAAAAAAAAAAAAAAAAAAAAAAAAAAGAATTCTTCCACATCTGGTTGATTTCTCTCCACTCATATTATAAATAAATATTTCTTGATCTCATAAAATAGAAAAAATATTAGAAAATGCATTTGGGTGCTAAGGAAAAAGAAAGTCTTATTATGTCAGTCCTCATTTGAAATTCCATCAGTGGCTTCTTTTCAGCTACCGGATGACTCCCAAACACGTTTCTGTGATCTGGCCTCCGTCCACTGTTCCATTCCTGCTAAGCATCCCTGTGTTAGTCTACAGTCACCTACAATTTCCCAAAATGGCTACGTGAGCCCCTTCATCCTTGTAGTTATTCAACAGATTAAAACTCCACACTAGCCATGAGCCAGGCTCTGTGGACTCACCAGGAACAGACAGACTTCTGAATGTGGGAGAGGCTCACACTCTCATATATTAGTTTCCCATTGCTGCTATATCAAATAACCACAACCACCACGGCTTAAAACAACACAGCTTAGTATGTTACAGTTCTGCACAGCAGAAGTCAAGGAGGGGTCCTACAGGATTAGAGTCATGGTATCCACAGGGCTGAGTACTTTCTGAACACTCTACCAGAGTCATTCCTTAACATTTTCAATTTAGAGGAACCGCCTGAATTATTGACTGATAGCCTCTTCCTCTATCTTTCAAAGCCATAACATAGCATCTTCCAATCAAATCTGTAACTTTGACAACTACTTCTCTCTCTCTCTCTCTCTCTCTCTCTCTCTCTCTCTCTCTCTCTCTCTCTCTCTCTCTCTCTCTTCTTTCCCTTCTGCCTCTCTCTTATAAGAACTCTTGTGATTACATTGGGTCAACTTGGGTAATCCAGATAATGATCTTCCCATCTCAAGGTATGTAATCACATCTTCAAAGTCTCTTTTGCCATGTGAGATAACGCAAGGTTCCGTCTGGGGGTAGGACAAGGGCATTCTGCCTAACCCATTGCCTATGGCTGACTCTTTGTCCTAAAGTCTTTCTTACTCCTGGCCTGTAATATTACTATTCATCCTTTAATGCCAAAACCACCCACATTTATCTTTCACCCTACCCAGAGAGAAATGAACCACCTGCCTCTTCACTATAGTGCTTTGCATATCACTTTCTGATAGCATCTCTGCTATGATTTGGTTGTAGTTTATCTCCCAAGGATTCGAGTATCAGAGCTTGGTTCCTACTGTGGCAATGTAAAGAGGAAATGGGACTCTTAAGAGGAAGGTCCTAGAGGGAGGTCTTTAGGTCACTGAGGGTGTTACCATTAGAAGAAACTGATGCTATCATTCTCATGGACTCCTGGTTAGTTCTTCTGAAAGAGTCATTCTAAAACGGTGAGTCTGGATCCTCCCCCTGAATCTGGCTTTCTGTCTGGCCATGTGGTCTCTTTTACATGTGTTCTTGCCATAATGCCATCAGCCATGAAGTGATATGGTGAGATCAATCCCTGGTTCCAGGCCATTGAACCTACAGAAGTATGAGCCGAACAATCCTCTTTTCTTTATAAAGTACCCAGCCTCTGGTATTTTGTTATCATAACAGAAAACAGACAAATACAATGTATCATATAATATTATCTACTTTCCTTACCAGATCACAAGCTCAATGATGGAGGGCACATGTATCCCCATAAATTTGCACAGTGACTTATGAGGATCATATCTACAATAACTATTTGGGAAATGAATTAAGGGATGAGAGAAGGGATGAATGAGTGAGTGGCTGGAACGGACTAAGAGTAGCACATTACACTTAGATTTTTTTTTCCTTATAGCACTGGGGATTGAACCCAGGGCCATTCTACCTCTGAGCCACATCCTCAGCCCTATTTTACTTTTTATTTTGAAACAGGGTTTCACTAAGTTGTTGAGGGTCTCATTAAGTTTTGGAGACAGGCCTTGAACCTGCAATTGTTTTGTCTCCACCTCCTAAGTACTAGGATTACAGACAAGCACCATGACACCCAGTTAGAATTTTAAATGTTAAAAATTATCTAAATAATTATTTCAACCAAGTTTCCAAAAATCTCCATGTTCTTAAATTTTACTCCCTACAGAGCCCTTGTGAGGCATTACAGTGTCTTCATTTTCCATACAAGAAAACTAGAATTTAAGGAAGTTAAAGGCAAAAGAAGTAATGAATTTCAACTTCCCATCTTTGAACTGCAAAATATCATTAAAGGAGAGGATTTCAGTAAAAATTTTTGCTGAACAGTTTTTGCTTTGAAGAGAAGGATCATTTTTCTTAGTCTAAAACTACTTTTCTTAGGATCCATGGACCAGCCATGGGAGTTTGTGTTATCACTGCCCTTTAAGATATGCTTTAAAGAGAACTTCTGCTGTGAAACAAATTTGTCTATTTTCCACATGCATTAATATTCCCTCTTTCCTTATGGTGTCCCAGAATACATGACATATACCTTCTTGAAGGGGGACTCACTGGTGGGACCTAGGACCAGCTGCAAAGCAGCTGGAGGTCTTTGGTAGAAATCCTTGCAGAGCCTCATGTGGGGGCCTCAGCGGGGTTAGCTAGTTCCTAGCACCTGGTCCTGGTTGCTGTCCGGTTCTAGCACAGCACAACCTCTCTTTCACACCATATTCCTAAAATAAAACCACATAACCTGAAGGGCCTCCACATAATCACAACACTCGAAGCAGCCACATCTCGGCTGATCAATTAAACATACCAACGGACTGGTAATGAGTTGAGAGTTTCACAAAATACAGAAGTCAAGTTTTCAGTCTGCAGAGGCTACTTCTACTTACCCCTTGAAGTACTGGCTGATTAATTAACTCTGCATTTGAAGCCGAAATTTCCTCCCTGCCTTTCAAATGAATAAACAATGCCTCTTCTTTCATCTTGTCCTCGTAGGCTACTCTCAACCTGCCCTTGGCTTTTGTAAACATTACGGGAGGGACAATTAGAGCTACGGTTTATTTATTATGACTAAACATTGTCTAAAGCACTGGATCCTAAAAGTGAAACCAGGTGCTTCCATATGGTCAAATTATTTACCGCCATCTTGAACAAATAGAACATCTCAGACAGCAAAGTGTTTTTTCAGTGTCCAAGACAAGCTAAAGAGTTTCTCCTCAGACATAAACACTTTGGAAACCATGGAATAACATACTATGTCTATCAGTTAAGATAACCCACACAAATAATATAGTTATTACAGTTTCCCTCTTAACCAAGAGCCCTTTGGGAGTTCTGTTGAGGAAATCAACTACTCCCTGATAGATGTAACGGCATTTTCTCAGCTGGACATAAAGATTATTAGAACAATGTGCTATAAAAAGAGACATTAAGCAAGTTACTTAACTAAAATTTAAAACCAAAATCTTATTTATATGTCAAAATAAAGTAGAATATTGAAATAACATTCTTCATAAATAAAGTCAAAGATAAATTTTTTCTCAATAAAATGGTATGTTAGGTGGAAGTGATAGTGAGGAAAGCCATATGACCAACCTGTTTTGTTCTCCTTCTAGATACCCAGTAAGGCTGTATTTCCCAGGTTCCCTTGCAGTTAAGTTTAAGTAAGGTCATGTGATTGCGATCTGGCCAATAGGATGTGGGCAGAGGCAATGGAGATACCTCCACCTGCAAGTTAACTCCCTTGCAGGAAAGAACCTTACTATGACCTCTTCCTGTGTTGTGGCAACGTCGTTGACCACACGTTGTCCACAATAAACAGCCTGGATTGCCACATGTGGAAAGGATGCCAGGAAGCAGACCTCTCCTTCCCCTCACCCTGCTCTGACCCTATTGGTCGATGATGAAATCCATTAATAAACATATTCAATTAAATCTCGATATCTAGGGTATTGTTGGTTCAAACTGTTAGTGTATTCTGACTAATGCAGCTTGAAATTATCCAGGTGACTAATGTGCTATGATTATACTAATCTAGTCTAAAAGAAACAAACCAGAGACTTCTTCTCACCTGAGGAAAGTCATCTTGCCTAGGCAGACAAGTCATGTTCCACTCTTCAAAAAATTAAAATACATAAAGCAGAAAGACATAAAAGTCACCCATTATTGAACCATTCTAGTCATTTCTCTGTGAATACGTATATAAATGTTTAATTTTACAAATTTGTAATTATATATTTTCAGCCATCCCTTTCTACATATTTCAAAATGTTGACAACATTTTAAATAGAATGTTTCTTCTATGCCATCATTTTGACAGATGCATGTGGGCTGGGCATGGTGGCATGCCTCTGATCCCAGCACTTGGGAGGCTGAGACAGGAGGATCGCGGGTTCAAGGACAGCCTCAGAAACATGGCAAGGTCCTCAGCAATTTAATGAGACCCTGTTTCAAAATTAAAAATAAAACAGAGCTGGGTATGGTGTTGCTTGCCTATAATCCCAGGGAGACCGAAATAGGAGACATACAGGTTCAAAGCCTGGAAAACTTAGCAAGGCTTTTCTTAAAATGAAAAATAAAAGGAGCTGGAGTTGTACATCAGTGGTAGAGCACCCCTGGGTTCAATACTTAATACCACACACACACACATGTACATGTGGATATACTTAATTTACAAAAATCCCCTGTTGATGAATATTTAGGTTATTTCAAATTTTCTTGTTGCTATCAGAAGTAGTACTAAATTGAAACAGCCTTTAGAGAGAGCTTTATAATCCTCCAATTATATATTATAGATGAATTACTGGCTCTGAGGTTGATAAAGTAGATAGTACTATTTTGTATAAAGCTTTTGACACAAGTTCCCAAACCTTCCCTCAGAGAGATTCCCGTTTATACTGTTACCATGTGTGTCATGTTCTTAACATGATCTTTAAATTTCTGGACAGATTTGTTCTGACATAAAACACACACTCATTTGTATCTTTTAATAATCATCTTTCCCAAATGATTCTCAATGGATACGAGAAGGCAATTGATCATTTTTTTTTTAATTTACACTCTTATTTAAGGCATCAACTGTAGGGCCAGCTATGGATCCGTATCTCCACTCTGCTCCAAGCTTCAAAGTTCTCATTTAGACAGCAGAGATAATTAAAACAATAACCCTTCATGAGCTTCTCATGTCCATTCACTAAGATAATACTTAAAGACCAGTCAGCACAGTGTCAAAGCATCTAATAAACAACCAATAAAATTTAGCAAAAATGACACGCAGACAAAGCATCTTGATTCATTTTCATAAATTTGGGCAGGGATTATTGCCATTGATTAAAGATGGCGTGCATTTCAGATGTCAGCAGACATTTATTGAATGCAGATTTAGCCACGTGTCTGTCCCTCAAAAATTACCCTACTTGTCATGAGTGGTGTAAAAGCCTGCTCTGTATCCCATTATCAGTGCTCTCGCCAATTCACGGTTCCCCCTCATGACTGAACTGTTAGATGCGGGTAACAATCTCCTACACTGTAGAATAACACACAGTCCTCTAACAGTCACCAAAACCAGGGATGCGGACAGCATCCTGTCCAATGCCTTGCGTGTCCGAGGATACTTCACCAGGACACACCAGTACATATTGCACTTTTTTCAGGAAAAATGTCATTTTCAGCCAGGTGTGTGTGGTAGCACACTTCTGTTAAGTCTAGTGTTTAGGGAGGCTGAGACAGGAGGATTGCAGGTTCACGGCCAGCCTCAAGAACTTAGCGAGGCCCTCTGCAACGTGGTGAGACCCTGTTTCAAAATAAAAATATGGTGGGAGGAAGTAGTAGCTCTGAGGAAGAATACGCCTGGGTTCAATTACCAGTACCACAAAAAATGTCATTTTCCACAATTATATTTATGAGATACATTTTGGCATCTGTATTTGAACGTCGGAGAGACACCATACTGGAAAAAAAAATCAAAGAAGTGTCTTATGAGTGCTAAATTCTCCCAACAAACTAGCACAGAGACAGTCTTCCACCAGTCACTGGAATGGTGTGTAACTTATTCAGTAAAGAAACAGCAAAAACATCATTCCAAATTGTAATCACCTGTAAAATACAGATGTTGAGAAACAGTAGAGCAGAATGGCTAAAGCACTGTTCATAAAAGCAATTCCCTATATTTCTTGTGGGGGAAACT
>PVLC010037725.1:0-15174 GCA_004027655.1 Graphiurus murinus
AGTTTTTTGTAAACCACCTGTTGTTTTTGTCAACTATAGTCTGTCTTTATTAATGTGTCCTGTGAAGCTCTAGAGAGACACTGTGGGAGTTGGTAAAGGCTGACTGTGCTTTGACCCTATAAAGGGGTACCAGATACCCACATTCTTATAGCCTTCTTTACCCATAGATATGATTGTAGACCTAAATCTCTTTGGTTTAGCTATTTTGTTTTCTATATCTGTGTGTTGAGGGAGAACATAAGGTTGATTAGTAACTATATCCGAATTACCTTGCAGAGCCTGTTTCCTGACTAATGTTTGTAAGTGATCAGAGAATTCTTATGTTGTTTGTCTTAAGGCACTGTTTTTTAGCTAACATCAAGAGGTTGTTATCTGACTGGCCATCACCTGTTTTTTTAAGAAACTTTCTTTAATAACAAGTGTAAAAACAAGACTTGAAGTACCCAATGTTCCCAGAATATACTATAATGTAAAGCAGGATTTGCCACGTATCCTTTCTTGGAAGCTTCTGCCTTGCAGGATTCCCCCAGACCGAGCCTTGCTCAGGATCCAACTGTTAAGGAGCTGTGGCAAGCCTCCATGACCCCACACTTCCTGCATCCTGCTTGTGTGGAGAACCAATGTCACATGGACAATGCCAAGGCCTTCCACTCACGGGCTGCCTTGCACTTCGGCTGCAGGGTGACTCTGGGCTCTCAGAAAAGACTCCTCCCTGGAAAGTCTTTGAAATGAATTTTCATTTCTATGTCTCTGAGCCTATGGTGGCTGGGATCTTGCTGATTCCTGAGATGCCTTCAAGGTAGCTTTCTTATTGTCCTAGTGCAGAGCATTTGCTTTATTTTTATAGGGACTTATCTCCACACACTTCTTGGCTGCACCTCTCTAGCACTACTCTATTGGACAAGTTCCAAATTTCTATTCTGTTCTTCTTACTCCTGATTCTCACTGTAAATGTGGATAAAATCAACTAGTAGCACCCACAGTATAGTCTGAATGCTGTATTACCTTGAAATTTCCTCTGTAAAATAAATTAGTCTGTCATCTTTAAGTGTAGTTTCTCATAGTCTTAGGGCATGACAAAATGCATATGCACTCTAACATGGGTAACCTGTAGCCTAATTTTGAATAGAAACCTTATATCCTTCTTAGCAAAGACTTTACTATTTATATTCTTAACAGCATTCTGGTATTCTAAGCCCCAAACAGAATTATCAGTTAAGCTCTGTTTACAGCATTATAGACATTTACTAACCTGCTTTCCAAAACTTTTCCAAAACTTTTCCAAACTCCTTTTATAAACCAATTCTGAACACTCTTCAGATATATAGTAACAGCAAAAAAATATTTCTGGGTACCAATTTTCTGTCTTAGCTTTGTGTTCTGCAACAAATACCTGATATAATCAATTTACAAAGATGAAAGGTGCATCTTATAATCTTAGAAAGTTAGTATAATTTTCTTTACTTTAAACCCCATCCTCCACAAAGCCACTTCTCCACTTGCATTGCATGATCTTTATGCAGTTTAAGTGAAGTCTACTTGATTTTTAGGCTGGTATGCATCCAGTCTGTATTCATGAGTTTAATTTTTTTTGAGACATTCATATATGAACTCTGCTTCTTGCTCTAGTTAAAAGCACAGTTTAACACTGAATTCTACATTCCCTCAAATACAATAAACATACAGTCTCCTCAACCTCCACTCTTCTGCTTAGATGGAAACGTGAACTATTAGAGACCTAATGTCAATAATTACTGACTTTTCTCAAGTCTAACTGGACCCTGTTGTGCTCCTGCAGTAATATCAGCAGCTTACATCCATCAGAAAACATCTCCCCACTCCTGTTCTTTGTTGCTCTTAACACATCTTCAACATTTCTGAACCCTTAACCATGTAGACTAAGTAGTTGCCATGCATCTGGTCCTCCTATCAGCTACATCCATTACTGATAGAAAATGGTGTAATTCATGTGGAGTACTTGGAACATAGTGCTAAAACAAATGTGTAAGGAAAAAGGTACTTTCTGAGTCTTTTTTTTTTTTTTTAACCTATTTGAATAATCCTCACATCTTTTCCTCTTGGAATTTTAATAATGATATCCTTGAAAATTTATTTCCTGGTTATCAGTTTCTTTCCTCTCAATGACTCAATTACAGGTATATATCGAATTTATGGTTGCTAACTCATTTTCTTACTTGTCTGTAAGTAGACAATGAGTACTTATGGATTTTTTGCTTTTGTTTTGTTTTGTTTTATTGTGTTTAAGTTTTTTTAAAATCAGAATGTATCAGAAGACAGATAGTAAATACAAGACCTATTCTTAAAATCTTAAACGAAAATACATTTTTAAGTACCTAATATGACTTCCTCTTTAGTATGAAGGCCTATTTCTTCCTGTGACACACCTTGTCTACTGAGTTTCTTAAAATTGCTCTTAGAGGTTTTGGTATTTATGTCTAATTTTATAGCTGGGGACACAAATCAAAAGTGAATAATTGAGGGTTCCATCACATACCTACTGAGTTTTACAAATTTGTAGATATTTAGTACTTACTCTGGATTTAGAGAATCCTATTAAATGACATCCATGATGGATTCTTGGTATATTCTGGCTGTGTTTAATTTATTAATGGTGTATTCTGTCTTAGGATTTTTATATTTTATATCTGGGGAGCCTCTTCTCTATAATGATTATATTCATATACTTTTATAAACTAGATATGATATCTACTCTTCTTCAGACATAGAGTTAGTCATTGTTATTATAGATATGTAAAGAATATAGATATTTTATTTAAAACACTTCTGGGTTGCTTTTATTTGCAGGATGTAGAAACAACTAGTTTTTTTCAATTGTACCATTATAAATATTCACTTTTGAATATTATCACTAATAAATTAATTGCAACAAATTTTAAGTTAAGTAAGAACATGAATTAGATACCATAAAAATCAATCTACACCTGTACATTTTGTCATCTGTGAAGTTTTTGCTTTACTTTGATGCTTCCATGAAAACATCTGCTGTCATCTAAAGGTTATGGCAGTGTTGCAAAAATGAACTGTCTCAGAGTTCCATGGAAAAGGACTATGCGGAGTATTTTTGAGTACTGGCTTTTAATGGCATCATTTAAATAAAATTTAGACTCTGCTATCATACTGAGTCACATATTCCAGAATTCTACTAGAGAAGCTGATGGGTTCCTGAGACTGCCAAACTTAAGACAGAGCCAAACAAGAATTAATTACATAAGAATGAATGGGCTGATGAAGGATTATGGATTTTTATTTGGAATATTGCTGATGTTTTAATGTCCTCTTTTTGTATATGGAAGAAGCCTCTTTCTCTTTCCTCTTAAGAAATATATAACTCATAATAATAGACTATGATTTTGTAAAGATAAATGAATATACATATACATATATGTATGTATGTACTTATGTATGTATGTATGTATGAATGCGTGTGTGTGTGTGTGTGTGTGTGTGTGTGTGTTCCCCAGAGATCCATGGGGTTTGAGTGGCAGTGAAAGTTTTAAGAGGCGGGGCCTCCTTGGAAGTCTTCCAGTCATACAGGGGTGTGCACTTGAAAGAGAGATTGGGATCCTAGTCCTTTCTCTTTCTTGCTTTACCTCCTGGCTGCCATGGAACGATCAGTTTCTTCAACAACATGCTTCCAGTATGATGTGCTGTCCTCACTATAAGCCTTAAAGTATCTGAGCTAACCAACTATGGACTGAAATTTCTGAAGTCATGAGCCAAAATATACCTTTTCTCTTTTTAAATTGATTTTTCTTTGGTGGTGGCACTACTGTGGATTGAAGCCAGAGATGTTCTATCACTGAGCTATATCCCAGCCCTTTTTAATTTTTACTTCTATACAAGGTTCAGCTAATTTGTTAGGCTCACCTTGAACTTGTGATCCTCCTGTCTGAGTCTCACAAGTACTAGGATTACAGGCATGCATCATAATGCCTGGTGTATAAATTGTTTATCTCAAGTATTTTATCACATGATGAAAGCTGATTTACACACATTTTTGATTGGGTTATTTGTTTTCTTAGCTGTGAGTTTCTTGAGTTCTCTATATATTCTAGATATTAGTCTTTGGTTATGCTAAATTTTACTTTATCGAGCCAATGTTTATAAATCTCTCTTGCGATTAGCCTGGTTACTGATTTCAATCCCCAGTAACACACACACCCACACACCCACACACACACCCCCCCCCACACACACACACATACACACACACAGAAAATCCTTCAAAGGTGTAGTCAGAGACAGAGGACACAGAAGGAAATGGAGAGACACAAAGAATGAGAGGGATTGTTGCTGGCTTTGAAGATGGAGGTCCTTCTAGATGAGATAAGTCAGCTAATGTGGGAAAGTCAGATTTCTAGAGTAGTGGTTCTCAAATATTAACATTTATCAAGAGATACCTCATAGGCTTGTTAAAACACATGTCACAGCTTCTGATTCAGTAAGTCTTAGTAGGGCCAGAATATTTGAATTTCTAAAAAGCTTTTAGGAAATGCTGATTCTGCTAATCTAGGACCTTACTATGAGAGCTACGGCAACAAAGAATGGAATCAGCAGCATGACTGAGATTATATTCAGATAACTTTGACAATATCCTCTAAAGCAATATTAGTTTCCACATAGTATATTTGCTTGTAGCACCATTCAGAGATATGGGAGAATTGTCAGTGGCTGTATGTTTACTTTGGTAGCCTATAAAATATTACAACCATGTGATTGGGAATGATTGAGGAATATAATGATAAGGATATATACAGACATGCATACATACATATTTATATACATGTGTGATGTGTGTGTATATATATATATATATATACATATATAATATATATTAAAAACAGTCTTGTTTTTCAAAATAAATTATTTAAAGTTTTATTATTCTCTTGTATTTGTGTTATGACAATAAAACTATTAATATTCTGGCTGATTTTTTTACATTGAAAGTAAAGTGTGGAAGTGTACTGGTTATTAGATGGTACTAACACTAAATATAATTTTATTTTATTTTACTCAGAACATTTGCCTTAAAAATATTAGAAAATCTGAAAATCCATGAATTGAACTGCACTTTAGCTGTGCAATTAGGATTATAAGCTTTTAAAATTTTACTACATGAACAGTACTATCTTTAAGAGTAAATAATAGTTTTCTTGAAATAGAGTTACATATTTTAAAAATTTAAAATAGACCCAGTAATCTATTACAGAAAACAATTGATTCTTATGGAAAATATCTTAACTTATATTTCTGATTTATTTTAGATCATTTGTAGTTTAAAAGAAAGACTTTATTATTATTTCTATTAATATCCCATGGGAGATCAAGGACATGAAATGTTTATTTCTATAATAGTTGTTCAGTCTAGTTTTTGAGAGAGAATACTGATAATTTTATTTTTAAACTCACTAGATATTGTTATGGTTCAGATCTCTAGAAAGTCCCCAAAGGCTTATGTGTTGAAGACTCAGTTCCCAGTGCAGCAATGTTCAGAGGAGGGCAATTGGAAAGTGATTGGATCATAAGGGCCTTAGTCCCATCAGGGATTAATCCATCAATGAGTTGATAGTCTGAATGGACTATTGGGAAGTGGTAGAAACTATAGAGGTAAAACCTAATTGGAGGGAGTAGGTTCTTGGAGGTGTGCATTTAGAGGGTATTACACTTATCTTGTCCTCACCCTCCCTTTTTCTCTCTCTGTTTCCTGGCAGTCTTGAGTTAAGTATCTGTCCTCTTTTATTCCCTTCCACCGTGACATTCTGCCTCATCTCCAGGGCAAAGCAATTGAGCTAGATGACCATGGACTGAAACCTCTGTAACTGTGAGCCAAAAATGCATCTTCCTCTTCTAAATTGTTTTTCTTAGGTATTTTTGCTCCAGCAACAAAAATAAAACTAATGTACATTTTAATTATTAACTTTAAAATATTTATATTTGACAAGATGATGTCTCTTTTCATAGTTTTTAAATATAGTTCACAATATCCAGTTATAAGATTGTTGATTACACACATACATGAATATAATTATCACTATGTCAGAACTTAGAGAAAAAATTTCATTACTGGGAAAAAAAACTAGGATTTTTTATAACCCAAAAATGTAATTTTCATTAAATATCTATGTTTGTTTTTTCTTATAAAGTGAAATTGACAACTGAGAAACACACTGTTGCTAAAGTGTTTTTCTTAAATGTAATATTAAATTTTCATTAATTTAAAGATATTATTTGAATAGTTACCATATGGCAGCAATTGGACAAGGAATAGATTCACAATGATGAATGTGGGTACTGTGAGGTCTGGGTGTGAGGCCTGGCTGGAATAGGTGGAGAACAAAGGACTTTTGGAAAAACTGGAAAATGCTCCTAACAATCCCCCTGCCCCAGCCTCATAAATTTACCTGTCCTGGTCCCCTGTCAAGCCCACCAATAGGAGAAATACACTACTGTCTCGCCCTCCCTCCCTCCTAATGCCCCATAAAAAGCCCCAAGTCTATAACGAAGAGGCTCCTAACTCTCATGGACTCTCTCTCCTGGTCAATCCTTCTCCCAGGCTCCTCTCCAATTAAAGAGCCTATTCTGGTCTGTAGAGTTGTATCCTTTTTATCCCCATATTATCTAACAATAAAGACACATAATCCTTGTTTTCATGAAATTTATAATTGTGGAAGGGAAAATATAGGAATATGAATCAATAAATACGTAAGAATGTTCAATTTCATCTCTGACATATAAGAAGTTTGGAAGTTGTCACTCTTGTCCTAATAGGAAGAAACAAGCCGAATAAATAGAAAATTAGTGATTTTTCTAAGGTCTACCAGAAAACAGATCTCATGGCAAATTACAACCCCAAAATCTAGAGTAAGATAAATCCAGCAAAATACAGCTGATTCTACTTTACTGGAGTAGAAGCTTCTGGAGCTATAAACTGGTAGAAATATTAAGTAGTAATTCTGAAAAATTGCTGGAGACTAAGTGTGGAGTACTGTGAAAACAGAAAATTCCTGGGGGACATAGTCTTAAGAATGACCCTACCCTAGTTTTGTATGGTTCTACTCCTCCTCCAGGTTTTAATAATGAAGAGCCAGGGACAATCCCATCACTGCTGGCACAGAAGTCAGGAAGATTATCCATTAAGAAATAGCCTGGGGAGTTCTCCATTAGGAAGACTAGTCTGGAGGGAAATGACTTTAGCAAACCTTTATTCCTCAGAGTCTTTCTCTTACTCAATCCCCTTCAACCTTCCTATTTTATCAAAGAGAGGTGGTAGGAAACATCTTAGGGTCATAAACAAGAATCAGAGACAGTAAAAATCTGAGATTTATCCATAGTATTGTGGAACACGTGCCCTCCTCCGTATTTTACAATGACACCAACAGGCCTCCAGCTTAACACTGGATTACTGCTGAGGTAGCTGCCAGTCAGATTTTCCTTGATGAGATGTACTTAGGGAAATCCAAGCCAAAGAGGAAGACAAAAATAAAGATGCTAGAGGAATTAAAAACTACAAACACAACAAACATTAAACAAAGTCGAACTCATAACCAAGTTGACATAATATTTTACACTAAAAACAGTTTTTTCAGTTCTTATCACTCAAATGCATTATCACTAACTTTCACAAAGAACTCACAAAGCATATTAAATTCAAGAAGAAAATATAATATGAAGAGTCAAAGCTAACGTAACTGAATTCAAGTATTAAATAGATGTTGGAATGATCTGATAGGAACTTTAATATGACTGATATGTTGAAGGATCAAATGGGAAATACTAAAAAATAATGTTTTTTTTAAGTGAGGGGTGAACACTGTAAAAAATAATTTAAAAAAATTTTGGAAATCAAAATCACTCTACAAAAAATAACTTCTATTGTCTCATCAGTAGACTGAACATGGCTGAAGAAAGAATCACTGGAGTAGCAGCAGCAGAAGGACACTAAGGTAGAAGAAATATTTAAAGCTATAATGGTTGAGAATTTCCCAAAATTTAGGACAGATACTAAAGCACAGATCCAGAACCACAGAGTGAATCAAGCACGCATGTGTATCTATGTTTATAGCTGCACAATTCACAATAACCAGAAATTCTACACCAAGATGTAGCATATTCAAAGTTCAAAAACCCAAACACAAAATCTTGAAAGACACAAAATGAAAACAAATTCCATACATATAGAGGAATAAGAATATGAATTGCAGCAGATTTATTGTCAGAAACCTTGCCATCAACAAGAATGTGGAGTAAAATATTTAAAGCATTGAAAGAAATTCCCATGCCCACTTAATAATTCCAGTGGAATTATTCTTCAAAGCAAAAGTGAATTTAAAACTTTCTTTAAAACTGAAGCTTCCATTACCAGCAGACCTGTCTTATATATTCAAAATGTTCTTGAAGAAGAAGAAAAGTATATATATGTGTTTATATGAAACAATTGAGGGTGCTTTTGGAATGAATAGCAAAAATGGGGGTAAGGTCATAATTTTGATAGCCAGGGTAATCATCCTTAAAGAATTAGAATTAAACTGATAGTTAAAATAATATAAATGTGACTGCTGTAATGAAGGGGAGGAATTTTCAGTGGAGGAGATAGCATCACTTGGGTTTCATATGATGGACAGCATAGGGACAGCATACATGCTGATTGTATATTTTAAAGGTTTTGTGCAAGAGAGTGATTTATATTGTGATTGTTGGCCATTACATTAAGAAAAAAACTAAATTTTAAAGTAAGAACAAATGTAAATATTAAGTAATTCAAGTAATTCAAGCATTCTAAAACTTTATATAATCTTAAAAAGTATCTTGAAGAGTTTCTCCTTGTGCTTAAGTGAAGAAAACTATAAGAGAACAGGATATCATCCTAGCAATGAGAAAAAGGCAGAAGTGTAAGAAAACACAATGTTACTTCAAGCCATCAGAGATGTGATGTTTTAATCAAGTAGTTAACCCAAGTTTCAAAGAATGGTGAGCCCCCCTCCTAATAGTTTGGACACAGTTTGAGTGCTTCTCCTACAAGTTCATTTGTTAAAAGGTAACTCAACTTGTAAGGTAATAAGAGTGTGGAAACAATCCAAATATGGTGTTTACAAGTAGAGTCTTAAGGTGGTGATTAGGATTAAATAAAGCCATAAGGATGGATACTCATGTTTTAATGTGATGGCTATATAGGGGGGGGGGGAGAGAGAGAGAGAGAGAGAGAGAGAGAGAGAGAGAGAGAGAGAGAGAGAGAGAGAGAGAGAGAGAGAGAGAGAGAGAGAGATACACTCCCTGCCTCTTGTCATGTGATGCATTGCACTACTTTGGGGCTCTGCCAGCAAGAAGATATACAGCCCCTCTACCTTGATCCTTCAGAACCAAAGAGAAGGGAGATCCACAGATTGTTTCAACTTCATTAGAAACTGTGAGAAAGAGCCAACTGATATAAAAATAGGTGAGAGAAAAGTTAGTTAAAATTTTAACAAATTCCTAGATAATGTAAGTTAGTATATCAGTCCAGGATGATTGCAGTTTCAGAAACAGCAAAAGTTGACAATTGTTTTCAAACTCTTTTTTGGAGAATCACTGGGGGCTCATAAGAAAGAATACAAATTTCTGACTCAATGGTAAAAACAGCAGGAGTAGCTTGGGGGCAGATAGAAAATATTGCATGCCTTTATAGTTGATATATGTTAGTAACATTTGCATTTAATTTATAATACAATATTTATTTGCACTTTAAAAATAATATTTGATTCCTTGATTTATAATTAAATTCTTTAATTTATATGGTATCTGTAGTGATGACATTCCCTCTACTATTTTTTTTTTGCGGTACTGGGGATTGAACTCAGAGGCATTCTACCTCCGAGCTATACCCTCAGCCTTATTTTTATTCTTTATTTTGAAACAGGGTCTCAC
Source organism: Graphiurus murinus (assembly GCA_004027655.1). Lineage (NCBI taxonomy): Eukaryota > Metazoa > Chordata > Mammalia > Rodentia > Gliridae > Graphiurus > Graphiurus murinus. The sequence continues at coordinate 9,943 of PVLC010037725.1, forward strand.
TAAGTTTCGGAGTGCCTCACTAGGTAGCTGAGGCTGGCTGAGAACCGGGATCCTCCAGTCTCAACCTTCCAAATGCTGGGATTACAAGCGTGAGCCACCAAGACCAGCTCCCTCTACTATTCCTTATATTGACACTTTATAATTTGTTTCTGCTCTCATTTTTACCTGGTCAGACTGGCTAGTGGTTTATTTATTTTAATAATGTATTTAGAGATATTATTTAAAAATTTAAAAAGTATGCTTTGAGACAAGAATCGCATCCTGATGTAGCACTTGACCTGGTGTGCTGGAGTTCTGGAAGAGAATTTGCAGTACTTGATTCACTGGAGGGGGCCATTAGTGCCTCCATTAGTGCCCCACCCTGAGTACTCAGGAGTTTGGATTGACCTCTTTCCTCATACCCATCAGGAAGTTGGTACCTAGCATAGTATGGTGTAAATCCTTTTCTCTTTTTCTAGGATAAACATTGTATAGAACTCTGAAAAAAATATGCTTTAATAAGAGATATGGACTTACCTGAGTTAACCCTGGCAGGAAGTACTGACAAAAAAGACTCAAGTTCCAATGTAAACATTCCAATAGATGAGAAAGAAAGATGAAGGGTGTCAGGAAAAGAGACCATACCAGTAGACGTTGGTAGGGAGGAGACGTACAAAGAGAATGATATCCTGATGTAAAGAATGTTCACAGAAGGGGAAGCAATCACCTATGTTTAATCTTGCTGATAAATTTAGGAAAGGATACTGTTCATTAAAATTGTCTACATGGAAATAGTAGCATGCTCAATGTATTTGACACCGAGATCATTTAATCTTTCTTGCTTATTACAATGAAATAATTTTCAGTTGTAACCATTAAAAGGGACAAACCCAATACTAAAAACTGGAAAAGAAATAGTGAGATTTTTTTTAATCAAACTTTATATATGTAATAATATAAGTGAAGGGAATTTTATGGTAAACACACACACACACACACACATACACACACACACACACACAGGACTATCCTGGGCAAATTGAGGATTACTATAGCTTTTGATACAGGGTAGCATATACACAACCTATTTGAGTAGATAAATAGATACATTGTTGAGTTTGTATTGTGTGTGTGTGTGTGTGTGTGTGTGTGTGAGACAGAGAGAGAGAGAGAGACAGAGAGAGAGAGAGAGAGAGAGAGAGAGAGAGAGAAATACTAACCAAATAGAAACTACAGCCATAATTTGAAATTGAAGAAGAATGAAGAGATACTTTAGGTCTTCAAAGAGAATAAAATAAGTGCTAAAATGGTACCCAACACATAGAAGGTGTTCAACAATTTGAGTGAATTGTAAGTAAATTTTATTGACAGTAAGTAGACTCTTAATCTTGAAATGCAAATTTTCTGTAAGACATTAATGGGAAATATACTTGAAAAACTATTTGGGCAAGATTGTAAAAGACATTAAGTAAGGTAATGAATACAGACATTTTCCCTAGCGACAGTGGAGAACAGATGACTCTTGAATAGAGAAATCACTTGAGGGTAATTTTGAAAGAATACACAAGCAACACTATGTTGGAGAAATCAAAGGAGAAACTGGCGGCACAGACTACAATTAGGAGATTGTTATAATATTCTGTGAATATATATTATCTTAAGAGAAAAGATACTGGAAATAAGCAGATTTTGATTGAACATTTACTGTATGTGATTTGCTGTGCTGTTTTGAAAATTTTTGAACATTTAACACACACCAGTTCATATTTGAAAGTAACATATAATGAATGCACAATATTACCTGATGAGATATTGATATCACTTTAAGATTATTTCCAACTAGCTAAAATGTATATTTAGCACATCTAATTTTTCTAGTTAGAAATAGTATTCACATTTATTAGTCATTTATCATTCTATTCTTAGAAGTAGAAATGGGAAAAATAAACAAGCATCTTTGACATGTTAAAAGAGATTATAAAATATTTAATTCAAAATAAGCATTCTAATTAATAATTTTGTAGTTATCTCAGGATACAGTAGTTAATGTGATATAATTTGTTAGCATTAAAGTTCCAATTAAACAGAGAAGTACAGCCTTTTGTAAGATGTTAAATGAATTTTCTCTGATGTGATTCATCTGGTACATATTTTATGTAGAAATTTGAATAATCCAATTATGAGGGGGGAAAGCCTACATCCATTTAACAATGATGTTTAAAGCAACAGATTTCTTTTAGCTAAAAAGCTATCACAAATAGTTAATGTATCTTCCTATTTAGACTAGTTTTTAAAAAATGTTATTGGTGCATTATAATCATACATCTTTGTTACGTACAAGCTGGTAAAGGCATACATGCACACATTTCTCATTTAATCCTTCCCCAATTCCTAATTCCCACCACACTTCCTTGCCCTCCCTGCTTCTCAAGTTCAGTTTAGTGATTGACTTTGATATGCTTGTGAGAGTACATCAGGTGCATTAGGGTGTTTTGAGCATGTTCCAGTGACTAGGACCCTGAGCTGATGTCTCTCTCTGTCAGTGCAGGCACTGAGTGCTGCTGGTGCCTCTCTCATGCATGCTTGAGTCTCTGAGCTTTCCACAGGGCCTGTCTCTGTGCCACTCTCTATCTATGCAGGTGATGGGTGTCGCTGGCGCTGAATCCAGGGTAAGCCCGGGGCTCTGCGCTTTTCACAGGCCCTGTGCCTGCATTTCTCTGTCTACACAGATGGTGGGTGTCCGGTGTATTCACGGGGTGTTCTTCGGAGATCCCTTAATGACTCTTTGCCCTGCAAGCTCTGGGCCTCTCCAGTGCGTCTGCTCCAACCGGTCTGCTACAGAGGTGGACCACGTAGTCTCAAACCTTGCGAGTCTATCGTTTGCCATGAGAGTCCAATCATTTACATCTGTCAAATTTGTAGGAAGATGTTGCCTACTTAGAATGTGGAGATCAGCATCTTACCCCACATCAGGTCTCTCTAGCTTCTTTGCAGGAGACCTTTAGATGCCGCAATGCTTGCAGTCCTGCCTGCGCATGGTTAAGATGGCGTGGCTGGCTGATGGGTCCATCCACCAGTGTGTCGCTCAAGAGAGCTTTTGCGCTTCCCTGTTCTGCCTTCTGATTTTTGCTGTTTCACTTTTTTGCTGCCTTTTTTTTTCTCCTGTCAAGAAGCTGCTTTCACAGTGTTTGCATTTCTAGTTTTATAGCAACTGAGATCAGCTGCTTCTCTCAGTCGCCATCTTGCTGGAAGTCTATTTATATTAAAGTTAAATGCAACTGAATAGCTATTTTAAAGCAGCTTTGCAAACATATATGAAAACTCACATAAATGTTATTAAACTTATATTTTATGCTTAATTCTCTGAAATAGGGACGAGATAACATATGTGTAGAACATTTTGTTTTAAAACAATGTGAGAAAAAGATGACCAATAAGTTTCAGTAATTTAAAAAAAAAAAGAATAAAATACAGTGAAATAAAATAAAATAGAAGTAGGGTGTGGCTTGAAGGCAGAATTTTTCTAGTTTCAACCTCCAGTAACCAAAAAGAGAAAAACAAAAAACTCTTAACTACAGTGCATTCACTATTATTTACAACATACTAATACCATATTTAATTTACTATTTAATCTCTACACCCCACAGTGTATTCATGCCTTTCATTTTATTCTATGAATATTAAATCTTGTTCACTTAAAAAAATTCTGTCAAATTATACTTAAAATTATAATTTTAATGTACTTGTCAAACTTCCTAAAAAAAGAGATTTTTGTCTTATTTACTTTTTTGCATTCTCAGTAGTATTTCTTAAATTTTAAGTTATTAATTAATTTGTGATTGAAGTTAAATTTATATTATGTATTTATATACATCAAGGTATAATAAGCAAATATGCACTTTTCATTATACTTTGTAGTCAAAATTTTATCTTAAAATTTCTAGTTGTTTTGGACTGTGTCTCAAAAATTCTTCCCACTCCATAAAATATTCTTTAGATTTCTCTTGAGTCTTCCAATTTTGCCTCTCCTATTTGGGTATTTAATCCCTTTGGGACTTATTTTCACATATTATGTTAGTTATTAATAATAATAAAACTCATTTTTAAATAAAATGAGTCAAATCTTCAAAATATAATTTATTACATGGTATTATTTTCACATTAACTTACTATTTTACCTACACATAAATTCATACTGATTTCTGGACTCTGTTCTATTTGTCTCTGAGGGTTCCATCTATATAGTTTTAACTGCAATCGTTTCAGGAAGCTTTAATGTGTTAGCGTACATTTTTCTTGGTTTCTATTCACATGCTTTTTATTTTTTTTACTCATTGTAGGCATCTATTTTCCATATAAATTTTAAGACCCATATAAATTTTTATACTTTGGTTTATATTGATTTAAATTTATAGATTATTTTGAAAACAATAGCATCTACAATATAAATGTTTTTCATGACTCTATTAACATAATATACACGTATACATTTACATAGGCATCCTTTATGTTCCCTAAAAGTGCTTTCACATTATGTATAAATTTTTGTATTTTTTTTAGTTAAATCCATGTTTTCATTTTCCTATTGTGTTGTAACTCATGATTTTCATATTGAAATATTATGCCCTTTGTAGATTCAACGATCTTTCTTTCTTCTTTTATTTTTTTTCGGTACTGGGGATTGAACTCAGGGGCATTCTATTTCCGAGCTACACCCCCAGCTCTGTTTTTTTATTCTTTATTGTGAAACCGGGTCTCACTAAATTGCGGAGTGCCTCACTAGGTAGCTGAGGCTGGCCGCGAACCCGTATCCTCTGGTCTCAGCCTCCCGAATGCTGGGATTACAAGCCTGCACCACCACGCCGGGCTCCTTTCTTTCTTCTTTTAACAGTTACTTCAGTTTGTTTCCACTTGCCTCAAGGAATTCAAACTTTTAGGCTTTATCCAAGTGTGGCTCTAAATCACATATATTTGCAGAAATATTGTAGCAGCCCCCTGGACTTCTCATTGATATAAGCTACATATGAAGTTTCTTTCTGAGCCTGTTGCTAATTTAATCGAAGGAAATGTTCTGTTTTTTCCAAGATAGAAACCTTTTCCATTAAATATGTGGAATTGGCCTAGTGACAAATGTTAGTACCTTCCATATCTTATCATTTCAATGCAGAAACAATACTTAACACAAAGAAGACTGGGGACTTTTTTCTCTTCCCCACCACATTTATCTGAATTTAGTAGCAGCTTTTTCTGGAG
>PVLC010037726.1:0-15162 GCA_004027655.1 Graphiurus murinus
TAAATAAATTACATTTTCTAGAATATTTTTACTGGGAAGAAATTAAAATTTGGAAAACTAAAATGACTGGGCTGTATACATTACTTAGATTTCATCTCATAAAGTTAAAACTATTTCAAATTCTGAATTGTTATTTTACTTTGCTTTGTGATACTCATTATATTTGATCCTAAATCCTTTTGCTTAGAGGGCATGAGTTCATTTTTGATTCACTAAAATCTAAACCTCTAAAACCTTATACTCAGGGTATGCATGCACATGTGAGTGAGGAGAGGGGGGGAGGGGTACAAATATAAATCATACAAACATACAATCTTTCAATATTCTAATTTATATATGGGATGTCTCTCCTATGTATTAACCAAGAAAAGGAGTACTCAAAAGTGAGAAATAACATAAGCTTAGGAAAGATCTGTTTGGAATGACTCAGATTTTATTTGAGGAAAGCAAGTCATGGAAAACTGCTAAATTTCAAGTAACAGAATTAGATTTAGTACTTCAAACACCAATAGTGGGATTGCTAACCATCGCTCAACATTCTTATATCCCCAGGCAAACATGACCAACACCTTATGGTTAAAATACATCAGCGTGTAAATATGTGTGTGTATGTTTACATGTTTATGTGTTTGTGTTTATGTATGAATCCTAAAATTCAAGTATTTATAGTGGTAAGAAAAAATTAATTTAAATTGAATACATTTTTAAAAACATAAAGAAGCTTTTTGACAGCATTTAAGGAAATATTAGTCAAAAAAGTTTCAAATGCCTCCAATAGCAATCACATGAGCTGTTTGTTGAGAAATACATTGAATTAATCAAAAGAAGATACAGTTATCCAAAATATAAGGGGCAGATTCAGAGTGATAGAATGATGGCGATATCCATATATATGGATATATATATTCCTTACATTATCATTAATCCACATAAATAATTAGAAAGCCGAAAGACCATAATTATTTGTTCAGCAAAAAATTCTTATAATTTCCATATTTGTTTTATTGGACCCAACTCATACATATGGGAGACACAGAAATTGAAAATATAAAGTATTATCTTTCCAAACTCAATTTAATATGACATAAGATTTCCAGGAAATATGGCATGGAGATCAAGTGCATTATGAAATCAAACATGAAACTACCCTATGATGTAGCAATCCCACTTTGGTATGTCTCGCTGAAGAAAATAAAATTAGTTTCTGGAAGAGACATCTATATTTCCATGCTCATTAGCATTATTCACTGTAGCCAAGACATAGAAACAAGCCATATTTGTGTGGACACAAGAATGTGTGTGTGTATATATATATACCCATATGATACATGAATGCATATATATGTGTATGATATAGATGAATGTATATGTATACATACATACACATGCATATGCATACAATAGGTTATTATTTAGTCATTAGAAAGGGGAATTCTGTCGTTTGAAACAACCTGAGTTATCTTAAGGTTATTAATCTAAAAGAAATAATTCAGACAGAAAAAGACAAATACTGTACAGTCTCATTTATCTGTGGATCTAAAAAAGTCAAACTCAGAAACAGAGAGTAGAATTAGCTGCTAAGAGCCATCTCCCAGGAGTAGTGAATAAGGACAAATTGGCCAAAGGATTCAAACTTTAGTCATGCAAAACAAATAAGTTCTGGGAATCTAACATACAGCATGCTGACTATGGCTAACCATACTATATCAAAGCATCACATCAGACAAGATAAAGACATTCAGTTTTCATTTGTAAATCAATTACAAAGTACCCAAAAGACTGGGATATAAAAAAATAAAAGAAAATTCTAAAAGTCAAATTCATGAAACTGACTGTAGAATGGTGGTAGGGAAAATGAGGAGATGCAGGTCAAAGTGTACAAAGTCAAAGTTTTAGAAATCTACTACCCACCATGGAGTAAATAGTTAATAATACTGTATTGTATACTTGAAACTTTCTAAGAAAATAGATCTTAAAATCATGTCACACACCCACACCAAGTAGCTAGGTGAAGAGGTAGATACGTTAATTAGCTTGACTACATAATTAGTTTTCTATGTATAGTATATCAAAACATCTCAAAGGACACTTTAAACATATACAGTTTCAAATAAAAATAAAATTGGAAGAAAAACAGTAAGCAAAGAATTTGTTGCTAAGGAGTATGCTTAGTTGTACTGTTACAGAGAACAAGGTGTTGGAGATACCATTTCAATTTAATTGAGACACATCTTGACATACTGTTTATATAAAGAAAAAATCTAGATGTTAGTACACACATATATGCATAGGGTGATTTCATATCTTGGCTATTGTGAGTAATGTTACAATGAACATAGAAGTGCGTACATCTTTTTGGCAAATTGATTTCATCCCTTTGGATATATATATACCCAGAACGTAAGTCTCCATCATTGAATGAGTGGATAAATAAAATATAGCATCTATACAAAATGGAACATTCCTCAATCTTAAAAAAAAGAAGAAAATCTTATCAGTTGCAGCAACATAAATGAACCTGGAGGACATTATATTCAGTGAAATAACCAAGGCACAAAAAGACAAATACTGCATGACCTCATTTACATGTGGAATCTAAGGAAGTTGAACTCAAGAGAAGCAGAGTAGAATGAGGGTTACCATGGTAGGAGATGGTGAAGGTTGGAAAGTTAAAGGATATAAATTTTCAATTAAATAAAAGAAGTAAGTTCAAGAGATATTTTGTACAAAAAGGTGACTACTGTTAAAATATTCTATATTAAAAAATTGCTAAGAGAATAGACTGATTTTAAATGTTCTTCCCATGTTAAAAAATGATATGGGAGATAATAAGTATGTCAATTAGCTTGACTTAGTCATTCCACAATCTATACATACACCAAAACATCGTGTCTTATAAATATATATGATTTTTATTTGTCGATTAGAATTTAATGAATTAACTAAAAACCTACATACTCGTTAGTCTGGATGATGCATACATGTTGCCACATTAAAGTTCAGCTTTCATAGTGCAAAGTTAGAGAATGAAGTGTCTTATTCACTGTGAAGGTCACACCTTTGTAGAGATAAATTGATGTGAGAAGATATATTTTTTTCCAAAATCGCAACATCAGCACTTTCACGGTATGTGACTTGAAGCAAAGAGTTCAGCAGAAAAGCACTTACCCAACATCCTTCATCAATTTAGGTCTTTCTGAAAAGTAAAAGTGCATGTAGCATTCTAGATTTATGAGTGTCTGTGACAAAGTTGAGACAGAAGGCTACTTATTTTGAATTGCACTGTCAAGGGCCAGGTTTGGAGTGAAGACACAAGAGACACAGACAGTGACTTAGAGACATAAAGCTGCTCTGGTCAATATGGTAGCCACTAGTGCCAAGTGGCTTATTGAAGTTTAAATTTAAGTTAATTAAAATTAAATATGTGCTGGGTGTGGTGGGGCATGTCTGTAATTCAGTACTTGGGAGACTGAGACAGGAAGATTTCAGGTTCGTGGCCAGCCTCAGCCGTTTAGTGAGGCCCTCTGCAACTTAATGAGACCCTGTTTCAAAAAAAAGGAATAAAATAGGGCTGGAGGTGTAGCCCAGAGCTAGAATGCCCCTGGGTTCAATCCCCAGTACCATACACACAAAAACATTAAATATGATTAAAGATTTAGCTTCTCAGGTGCCTAGTGGCTGTATTATGACCATATACAGAGAATGTTTCTATCAACGTAGAATATTCTATTGGTCTAGAATGTTTGAATTGTTTTGTTGTGTTTTGTTTTGTTTTGTTACAAATGTACACACTTACTTATAATAGATGGGTTTCTAAAAATAAAATAGTTTGGTTAGTACCATAAACTAAATGAGAGAAATGATTTTGTAGAGAAGAAGTCTCCTAGGAGATTCTAAACTCAAAGTCACAACATGTCATTATAGTAATCACTCCATCCCTAACACCTAGAAGAGTATGTAGCACACAGTAGGTCCCCAGAATTTATAGGTTACATTATTTTGTTACATTTATTTATTTATATATGAACAGTTCCTGTTCATGTGTAGCAAAACAGCATGTACTCAGTACTGGAGAGGCTGAATCTTATGCATGAGCCCTGAAACAAAAAGCATTTAAAAAGCAAATTTTAAATGATCCTTTAAAGAATTTGACTTCCTGAAAAGAATAAAGAGGCTATGAGGCTTCAGGGACTTTCCTATCTCTATTTAGAGTGCTCTAATTACAAACACACCTGCAATTAAAACTGACCTTAGAAAATTCTATTTGGCAAAAGTTTCTTATCAGTAGTCTTCCTAATTACAATAGATATTTAGAATTAAAATAGGTTGCAAGGCAGCCATCTCTAATTTCTATTGACCTTTCTACAAATAGTCTTCATTATTGAAATTTTGCTTTATGAGCTGGTTTACTATGTCACTGATTCTGTCACTACCCTCCAGATAAACAGGAAGACATGGCTAGAGTCTTAGCTGAGCAGTGCTTAATAATCCAAGAAAACCTTCGCTGATGTGTTATGCAAGGGAGTGCCCCTGTGAGAGTAGGCAGAAGGACTAAGGCAGAGTGCAGAGGTGACCAAGTGTGGCTCTAAAGTAATCCCAGCACTTGGGAGGCTGAAATAGGAGGATCTCAGGTTCAAAGCCAGATTCAGCAACTTAGCGAGACCCTGTTTCCAAATAAAAAATAAAATAGGTTTGGGGGTGTAGCCTGGAGGTAGAAGTCCCCTGGGTTTCATCCCCAGAAAAAATAAATAAATAAAAATGAAGTGAAATGAAATGAAGGCAGCCTCCAGCCTCCTAGCTTCCTGATTTGATTGCAGGGTGTGTGTCAAGCACTCTGCTGGTTCTGAGAATGCAAATTGAATAACTAAGGAAGCCCACCACTCCCAGAAGTTGATGTGTTTAGTGACCCCTTTGGGTTTTGCTGTCCCACCCTGATTACCTCTTCCTCTGCTAAGAGCATCCAGATTTTGCTGTGGTGACCTTCGCTCCCAGTTCGAGTCAGTTTGGCAGAAATGTTGGAACCTCACCCTGCCAATGAGGAGCTAATCCCCTTAAACCAAGCTAAGTCAATCAGAAGCACATTCTCTCCAGAATTTGCATCTTTCATAAAATGCTGAAGAAACTGAAAATAATAGGTGTCTATTCTCCCCAATCAAAATGTCCTAATAAGACTGTCTAAGAGCTTCTAGACACCAGATCCCTGCACTTTTCTCATCTTTCCATGTTGAAATTGATTCTTCTTCTTTTTCTTCTGATTCTAGAGCCAACCTGTATTCTTCTTCAACTCCCTTTTTATATAGTGTAGCTAGAAAGAGGTTATTCTATTGGGCAGAACAACAACAACAAAAAACAGACTCATTAATGTCTGCCAAGAGGAGTGGTTAATTAAAAAGTAATATTTCATCTGTAAAGGTTTAACTGAATTTTTTCCACTAGTTTTCTGCAGAATGAGGCCAAGGCAATGTCTACTCTGGAAGGGGATTTATGATTAAATTGAGATTGGATCAAAGAAACAAATTGAGCATGCTGACAAAGGTCCTCTTACAATGATTGAGCAGAAATCAGCCTCAAATGCAGATATTTTTAAAAGGACAAATACATTACTGCCGAGGTCCAGCCCTCAGAGACAGTGGGGTCGGGGGTCCCTCGATAGGTACGGATTGAGACAAGGTCACGAGAATACACTCACACCTCATGCAATGTTGAAGCACATCTGTTTTATTGTTTGTCAGTCACAGTTTTATACTATTTTTTACAATGAGGCATATAGAACAGGAATTTTTACAGACTTATTTTTCCAAAGGTTATCCATTAGTTAAACTCTTTACAATTTTATTTAGCTGCTTAAAGCAGTATTCTCTCTTATCTCAGGTAGTTAACAGGTTCCAGGTGGGACCAAGTCAAAAGAGTAGCTATTTATATAAACTAGCAAAGCCTGTTTCTAGACTAATGCTTGTAAAAGGTTAATGCATTGGGTTGTCTCAAGACACTGCTTGTTTTCAGCTAAGAGATCAGTATCTGTCAGGCCACATGTTTCTAAGAAGTTTTCCTTTTTAATTAATATAAAATCAAAATCCAAAGCACACAAAATTTCCAGAATATAATAATGCAAAGTGGGATATGCCACACATTCCTTCTTTTGGAATCGTCTGCCTTGCAGGACTCCAGTGGACCGAGCCTTGCTCAAGATCCAGCTATTAATGTGCTGTGGCATTTCCCCCTTTTTATTTTTTAATTTAATGGCTTCCACTTCTATGGCAAGTGACTTGACAGATCGCAAGGTCAGTCGGATAATGACTGGAAAACATGAACAAAATAAGATTATAAGCAAGGTCAGTCGGATAATGACTGGAAAACATGAACAAAATAAGATTATAAGCAACAAAGCAAGTGCGATAGAAATTCCATAGCTCATATATGAGTGTATATCTAATTGTTTAGAAAGTTGAATAAAAGAAAACCAGAGGCCATTTCAGCAGTAGAACTAACATCTATATAGTCTTGACTAATATATTTTATTTGATTTTGTAACATTTGTAAATCAGGAGCTATGTTAGTGTTGTTCCAGATTTTTAATATATGATTTTGCACCTGTGACCAGGAGTGCTGAGAATCATTATAACGCAAGGGGGTAGTGACACAGATCCATTTGTACTTAGCGTGGCATCTAGTGGACAATCTAGTTTTAATGTTAGTTACCAGATTTCCTAAATACAGCACTGCTTCTTCTAAGGCTGAGATACGAGTTTCTAATTTTCTATCTATGATTTTTTTGTGGCGCTAATGCCAGAGTAATATTATGTGACAATGAATTAACATGATGAGCAGTATTAATATTGGTAACTAAGGCAGTAGTTGAAACAGCTATAGAAGTAATAATAGAGATTAAGGCAGAAATTCCTAAAATTAGAGCAGCTACAAATCTTTTTGGATGAATAAGATCAGTAATTTGTTTAAAAAGCTGTACTCCTGTGTCATCATACCGGGGAATAGTTAAGTTTACAGCAGCATAATAAAGGGAGCTTGATGGGCAACTATAAGAGTTACATAGTCTTTTGGCATTGTGTCGTTAAGACAATTAGTTAATATACATTATACACATTCAACTAAATACACTCCATTTTTTTATAATGGATATAGATCCTGGTTTTCCTAACAATAACGCATTATTGCAGGGACACAAGAACGTAAAGGTAGCAAGGTTGGCTTAGAATAAGGACTAGCTAAAAACACAGGTTGCATGGCAGCTATTAATCTAAAGAGACTAGGCTGAATCCCAGTTACATGAGAGTCAGATCCAGCATAAAACTCTTGGTTAGGGGTCACCTAACCAAGAGTAAACCACCTATGCACAGTATCTTTAGAAGTAAAATGAATATTAGTAATATTGAATTTGTCCTTGTTATTAATTATATACTGTTTATAGTCATGTTTTGGAGAAGAAACAGACCAATCATAAATGGTAGTATTAGCATTATTAGGAAAATAAATATTAGCATATTTCAGTAAAACACAGTCAAACCAAATTAAATTAAATTAAAAAATAAAAAGGGGGGAAATTCCACAGCACCTTAATAGCTGGATCTTGAGAAAGGCTCGGTCTGCTGGAGTCCTGCAAGGCAAACGATTCCAAAAGAAAGAATGTGTGGCATATCCCACTTTGCATTATTATATTCTGGAAAATTTGGGTGCTTTGGATTTTGATTTTATATTAATTATAAAGGAAAACTTCTTAGAAACATGTGGCCTGACAGATACTGATCTCTTAGCTGAAAACAAGCAGTGCATTGAGACAACCCAATACATTAACCTTTTACAAGCATTAGTCTAGAAACAGGCTTTGCTAGTTTATCTAAATAGCTACTCTTTTGACTTGGTCCTACCTGGAACCTGATAACTACCTGAGATAAGAGAGAACACTGCTTAAAGGGGCTAAACAAAATTGTAAAGAGTTTATCTATTGGAAAAGAATTTTTATATACATGTTGTAGCCTTAACTGGTTGAGATAACCTTTGGAAAAACAAGTCTGTAAAAATTCCTGTTCTATATGCCTCATTGTAAAAAAAAATAGTATAAAACTACAACTGACAAACAATAAAACAGATGCACTTCTTCACTGCATTTTGTGTGAGCATATTCTCTCAACCTTGTCTCAATCCACACCTATCGAGGGACTCCCGACGCTGCTGCCACGAGGGCTGGACCCCAGCACATTACAATATTAAAATATAAGAAACGGTACCACTAGAAAGCCCAAAATTCTGAAGAATCCTAGAAGATAGAAAATAAAGGAAAATGAGGGGCCATATGTTTTCTCTCATATGTGGAAGCTATGGAGAAATTAGGATACAAAAGGGACTTTAAATAAAGAAGGAGAACCCCCAGTGGAGTTGTCATGGGTCAACATGATATCTCTTGTGGGTCCTTGGCTTCCATGGTGAAAAGAATTCCAACACACACCAGTCAGGGACAAAGGCAGGAATTTTACTTAGGAGAGTGAGGGACTCAAGGGAGAAAGCAGGAGGAGATCATCCTGGCCAAGAGGGTCTCTGCAGTCTTTGCAGTTCTTTTATAGAACCCCCAGGAAGCAGTGGGCACAGCGGAGGTCTGGACCTCCTCTTCCTCAGGTTTCTTAGCAAAGATGAATGGTGACTGACTGAGGTCTGACCTTTGTCCTCCTTGTGGGTGACAGGAATCTCAAGGAGGACGAGGAGCCTTAGAGGTTAAGGGTGTAGGCTCTTTGAGGCTTAGGTCTTGGGCATACCCTATAGGGTGGAGTTACAGATTATGAACTCTCCAGATTTTAAAATTATATTTTTATTTTCCTTCCCAATCTGTCTCCTTTCTGCCTAAATTTTTATTCCTTCTATTCTACCTCATCAGAGTGATGAAGGGGAGTCTATGGAAGGGAGGCAGGTGGAGGGGAGGGAGACTTAATGAAATAAACAGTTCAATTGACACAATGTACGTACACAAACTTATCAAAGCCAATCTCACTATCTGGTACAGGGAAGAGACGAGGGGGGGGGAGGGGAATGCATACCAAGTGCTGTGTGCATTTATGTCACTATCACCCTGAATTTCATCATGACATATAACTACAATGCACCAATGAAAATTTTTAAAAATAAAAAGTAAAGGAACCTGAATTGATAGAGGAGTAAGAATAAAGGAAATCACAGACCATGTCTACTGTAGAATTTTAAGTAATTCCAGAAATAATGCAAACTCAAAGTAAAACAAAGTCCTAAGTCAGCCTTGGGGTGATAAAAGGATATTAATTGGAGTATTGATTTGGAACAGCTGGGCCAGCTGAGCTCCCAGCTGGCAGTATAAATGTTTGCTCCAAGGTTAATATCTTAAGAAAAATTATTTTAAAAGTTCTCATAGAGAGAATGTTGTGTCTATGGAGAAATTGTGCATAAGTTCTCCACAGTTAAAAAGCCAGATGAAAAGAAAGCAAGCATGAGAAGAAGTAGTGAAGGTATTTTGACACAGGTCATATTGATAAGGAGCCTTTACAATAGGAAAGAAGATGTTGTGATCAAAGGAAACATAGAAAACTATTTTCTGCAGCTAAAAGAAGACCTGAGTCTTTAGACTAAACTCTCTGAATGTTATAGACATTCAGAGAGTTGGGCATGGTGGCACACACTTGTAATCCTAGTACTTGGGAGGTTGAGACAAAAGGATCACAGGTTCGAGGCCAGCCTCAGAAACTTAGCAAGATCCTCAGCAACTTAGTGAGACCCTGTTTCAAAATTTAAAAAATAAAATAGAACTGGGGTGTAGCTTAGAGGTAGAATTCCTTTGGGTTTAATCCCTAATAACACACACACACACACACACACACACACACACACACACACACACACACCATGTTGAAATTTCAGAATTCCAGAATTTAAGAGATAAGAACAAATGTCTCAAACTTCCAGTGAGGGGAATGAATTTTCATAAACACAAAAAAATAGTTTTTAAAAGTCACTAGAAATTAAATAGTAGCAGTGGAAAATAAAATAAAAATATGTGTGTGCATATATTATCAAGTTTATAATATATACATACATATTATACATATATGTGTGTGCATATTATACATATGTGTGCATATATTATCAAGTTTATAATATATATACATACATATTATCTCCAAAACTCTGAGATTAAATCATTTTAAACCTAAAATTCGATGTTCAAGCAAACTTGCACAGAGGAAGAAGAATCACTCTTCCAATTCACTTTTATTTAATGGATACTTATTGAATGGTTATTACATTCTAAGCAACCTAGGAGATCTTGGGCACATATCTGTGGAGTAGACATATAAAATTTCCTATTTTCTTAGAGCTTTCATTGTACTGGGAAACAATAAGCAAGATATGTAAAACATACAATATGCTGCATAATCGTTCCAGTTATTCTGGCACCCAACAAATTTACCTCAAATTTCAGTGACTTGGCCATTTCTCATGATCAAGGGCTGTGGGTCAGGAATAGGTCTAGGGCACAACAAGGCCAGGTTGTTTCTGCTTCCTGATGTCTGGGGCTCTAGTTAGAAGGAAGCTGGAGACTGGGGTTACCTAGAGGCTGTCCATGCATATAGAGAGAAAGGAATCCAAACTTTATTCTGTGGCATGATAGGTATATTGATATTCTCCATATGAGTTACCTGTCTTCTTAGACATGTCAAAGTACAATGTTTTCACAGGAAAAACAACACTGGTTATTTTACGGCTTAACTTTTATGAGATCTTCAGTACACTCTCCAATGTCCTGGAATTTTTGTTGTTAAGAAGCCACAATTTGTTTTTGGGTAATGCAACCCTGCCCTTGTCACATTCCTTAATTATCTACCAAGATATAGAATTGTTATTTTAACTGTTATAACAGACACCATTCTGGATTATTTTAATACTTTTAGATAAAGTGATAATGGTAAGATCAGGGTTAGCTTTTCAGTTATGTCAACTTCTTTGCTTATCGAGGATCTCTCCTTTTCATCTGGAGTCCCTCTTATGCCCCATCTTCTCCCTAGCATCTGCATATTAGAGAGAACATATGCTTTTTCACTTTTTGTGACTGGTTAATCTCACTTAACACAATGTTTTCCAGTTGCATCCATTTCCCTGCAAATAACATGATTTTGTTCTTTTTTATGACTGAGTAAAATTCCATTGTGTATATATCCCATAGTTTTGTAATTCATTCATCTGTCGATGGACCTCTTGGCTGGTTCCATAGTTTGACAATTGTGAATTGTGCACCTATAAACATAGATACACATGTGTCAGTCTGATAGTTTTGTTTTCATTCTTTTGGGTAGATACCCAGTAGTGGTATTGCTGGATCATATGGTAGGTTCATTCCCATTCATCTGAGGATCCTCCATACTGTTTTCCAAAGTGGTTGCACTAGTTTGCAGTCCCACCAACAATGTATTAGGGTTCCCATTTCTCCACACCCTCACCAGCATTTGTTGTTGTTCATGTTTTTTATGATTGCCATTCTTATTGGAGTTAGGTGAAATCTCAAGGTAGTTTTGACTTGCATCTCTCTGATTGCTAATGATGTGGAACACTTCCTCAGACATTTATTGGCTATTTGTATTTCTTCTTTGTGAAGTGTCTATTTAGATCCTTTGCCCATTTTTTGATTGGGTTATTTGCTTTCTTGGCTGTGAGTTTCTTGAGTTCTCTGTATATCCTAGATATTAGTCCTCTATCAGAAGAGTAGCTGGCAAAAATTTTCTCCACTCTGTGGGCTCTCTGTTGAGGTTCTTCATAGTTTCCTTTGCTGCACAGAAGCTCTTCAGTTTACTGCAATCCCATGCATTAATCTTCCTTTGAGTTGCTTGTGCTTTTGAGGTCTTATTGAGAAAGTTTTTACCTGTGCCTATGTGTTGAAGTGTTGGTCCTATGTCCTCTTCAAGTAGCTGTAAGGTTTCTGGCCTGATTTCCAGGTCCTTGATCCACCTTGAGTTGACTCTTATGCAGGGTGAGAAAGTGGGGTTTATTTCCGTTTTCCTGCATATGGTTAACCAGTTTTGCCAACACCATTTGTTAAAAAGGCTATCTTTTTTCTAGTGTATATTTTTGGCTCCTTTGCCAAATATCAGTTGACTGTAAGCACATGGGTCTGTTTCTGAATCTTCTATTCTGCTATGTTAGTCTATGTGTCTGTTTTTGTGCCAGTACCATGCTGTTTTTATTACTGCAGCTTTGTAGTAGAGTTTGAAGTCAGGTATTGTGATACGTCATACATGGTTCTTGTTACTAAGAATTACTTTGGCTATCCTGGGATTTTTGTTGTTCCAGATGAATTTAAGGACTGATTTTTTCTATAACTGTGAGTAGTGACCTTGGTCATTTCATGGGTATTGCATTGAATCTGTAGATCACTTTTGGGAGGATGGCCATTTTGATAATATTTATTCTGCCTATCCAAGAGCATAGTAGATCTTTCCATCATCTAAGGTCTTCATCAATTTATTTTTTCAACTTTTTATAATTTTCCTTATAGAGGCCTTTTATCTCTTTCATTAGGTTTATCCCTAAGTATTTTATTTTTTAGGGTGCTATTGTGAGTGGAATTGTTTTCTGGATTTCTTTTTTAGTGGATTTATGGTTGGCATAAAAGAAAGCTTCTGATTTTTTAAGATTGATTTTGTATCCAGACACTTTGCCGAATTTGTTGATCAGTTCTATAAGTTTTTTGGTTGACTTTGTTGAGTATTCTAAGTATAGTATCATGTCATCTGCAAAAAGGGATAGTTTTAGTTCTTCTTTCCCTATTTTTACCCCTTTGGTTTCCTTCTCTTGCCTTATTGCTCTGACTAGAGTCTCAATTAGTATATTGAATAGAAGTCGTGATAATAAACATCCTTGTCTTGTTCCTATTTTAGTGGGATCTCTTGCAACTTTTCTCCATTTAATAAGATCTTGACTGTGGAACTATTGTATATTGCCTTTTTGATGTTGAGGTATGTTCCTTCTATTCCAATTCTCTGCAGTGATTTGAGCATGAATAGGTGTTGGATCATGTCAAATGCTTTGTCAATATCAATTGAGATGATCATATGATTTTTGTCTTTGGTTTTGTTTATGTGGTAAATTACATGGATTGTTTCTCATGTGTTAAACCAACCTTGCATCCCTGGAATGAACCCGACTTGATCATGGTGTATATTTTTCTTGATGTGGTTTTGAATGCATATTGCTAGTATTTTGTTTAGCAGTTTTGCATCTAAGTTCACCAATGATATAGGCCTATAGTTTTCTTTTTTTGAGCTATCTTTAGTTGACTTTGGTATTAATGTGATGTTGGCTTCATAGAATGTGTTTGGGAGGTTCCCGTTTCTGTCTATTTTACGGAATAGTTTGAGGAGTATTGGGTTAGCTTGTCTATAAATGTTTTATAAAATTCACTTGGAAAACCATCTAGCCCTAGGCTTTTGTTTGATGTAAATTTTTTATTGCTGTTTCTATCTCTGATTGTTATTGGTTGGTTTAGGTTTTCTATATCTTCTTGACTCAATTTAGGAAGGTTATATGTGTTAGAAATTTGTCAATTTCTTCTGATTTTTGCTGGAGTATAGTTTTTCAAAATAATTTCTGATGATCCTCTGTATTTCCCTACTGTCAGTGGTAATATCCTCTTTTTCTTCTCTTATTTTGGTAATTTGGGTTGATTCTCTCTTTCTTTTGGTTAGGTTGGCCAATGGTTTATCTATCTTGTTTATTTTTTCAAGAAACCAGCTTTTGGTTTTGTTGATTTTCTGTATTGTTTTTCTATTCTCTACTTCATTAATTTCTGCTTTGATTTTCATAATTTCCTGTCATCTACTAGCTTTGGGGTTGGACGGTTCTTGTTTTTCGAGTGCTTTGAGCTGTGTCATTAGGTTATTTATTTGGTGATTTTCTGTTCTTCTTATGTGGGCACTCAGTGCTATAAATTTTCTTCTCAGTACTGCCTTCAAAGTGTCCCAGAGGGCTGGGCGTGGTGGCACATGCTTGTAATCCCAGCATTTGGGAGGCTGAGACAGGAGGATCTGGGTTCGCGGCCAGCCTCGGCTACCTAGTGAGGCACTCCGCAACTTAGTGAGACCCTGTTTCAAAATAAACAATAAACAATAGGGCTGGGGGTGTAACTCGGAGGTAGAGTGCCCCTGAGTTCAATCCCTAGTACCGCAAAAAAAAAAAAAAGTGTCCCAGAGGTTTTGATATGTTATGTCTCTGTTTTCATTAGTTTCTAAGAATTTTTTAATTTCTCCCCTTACTTCTTCTATAACCCAATCCTTGTTCAGCAGTGTGGTGTTCAGTCTCCATGTGTTTACATGGCTACTGTGGGTCTTCTTAGAGTTGATTTCTGTTGGGTGAAAGAGTCTATATGTGTCTAATAGGTCCATAGGTTTATGGTATTCCTTAGGTCTAAGGCGTCTTTACTGACCTTTTGTTTAGATCAGTCTAGTGATGTGAGAGGAGTATCGAAGTCTCCCAATATTAGTGTATTGGGATCTATGTATGTCTTTATATCATGCAGAGTTTGTTTTATGAAAGTGGCTGCACATATGTTTGGGGCATAGATGTTGATAATTTTATTTCCTCTTGCTGGATTGTTCCTTTTACTAGTAAAAAATGAAATGCCTTATCTCTTCAGATAAGCTTAGGCTTGAAGTCTAATTTATCTGATATCATGGTTGCTACTCCTGCTTGTCTCCGAGTTCCATTGGCATGGATTACCTTACTCCAGCCCTTCACCTTTAGTTTGTGGGAATCTTTGCTTGTAAGGTGTGTTTCTTGCAGGCAGCATAGAGATGGATTCTGGGTTTTAATCCATTTTGCCACCTTGTGCCTTTTTTATTGGGGAATTGAGACCATTTATATTCAGTGTGATTACTGAGAGATGATTTTTAATTCCTAACATTTTGGGTTTTGACTGCTGTTTTCGATGGTGTTTATTCTTCTTTGCTTAGTTGTTTGCTTCTTGGAGATTATTGTTTCTCTGGTTCTGACTTTTACTTGTTAGTTCTTCTTTGTAGTTAATCTCATTGAGTATTTTCTCTAGTGCTGGTTTGGAAGACATAAATTCTTTCAGTTTCTGTTTGTCATGGAAGATTTTTATATCCCATCCATTTTGAGAGAGAGTTTTGGTGGGTAGGA
>PVLC010037727.1:0-15131 GCA_004027655.1 Graphiurus murinus
TGGGGATTGAACTCAGGGGCATTCTACCTCCGAGCTATACCCCCAGCCCTATTTTTGTTCTTTATTTTGAAACCGAGTCTCACTAAGTTGCGGATTGCCTCACTAGGTAGCTGAGGCTGGCCGCGAACCCGGATCCTCCGGTCTCAGCCTCCCGAATGCTGGGATTACAAGCATGCGCCACCACGCCCGGCTACGTACTGATCTTTCTAAAACACGAACTTGATCATGTCTCCCCTTACTTAACTTCCTTTGGTGGCTTCTTTTGTCCTTTGGAATAGGATTCACTGTGGCTTCAAAGTGTTCAATGGTCTCACCCCTCCCTTATCTCGACTCTCTTCTCACCTTTACCCCCCTATGCAAGTTCTATCTAGCCCTATTTTTACTTGGTAAAAAGCAAAGCTATTTAAACTCAAGAATTTAAATATAGAATGATGAGATAGTAGAATGGACTAAGAATGGGTTAAAATCCTAAGTTCAACGACTAACTGAATCAAATCAATGACTCCATCCTAAATAGGGACCATAATTATATGTTCATATGTAAATAAAGATGGAAATTGAAAAATAATTACAACACATATACTAAGTATAAAATTTGACTTTTCAAATGGAAAATTTCTTGTGAAAGGCTATGAGATATTTCATGTCCATGATAGCATATGCGTGGCTAAAACTTAGGCTCTGGAGTCATAATGCTGGAATTCAAATACTAGATCTTCCCATATTTGTATGATTTTTCCAAGTGTCTGAACTTCTCTCTGTTTTCCCATCTTTAAAATAGGGATAAAAATGACAGAATATTTGACAATTTAGCATGTACCAGCACTCTTTTAACATTTTACCTATATGTAAAACATAGCATATTGTTTCTTGGTAATCTTCCTATATTATGAACAAAGAGAGATGAAGTAACTTGTCTAGTCGTGTAGCTACTTTAGGGGTGTAACCAATACTAGTCTAATGGGACTCCAATATCTGTACTCTTAACTGCTTACCCACTAAGCTAAACTCTTTAAAAGAACATATATCTTAGGACATCTACATGGTAGGTTTT
This sequence comes from Graphiurus murinus, assembly GCA_004027655.1. Taxonomy (NCBI): domain Eukaryota; kingdom Metazoa; phylum Chordata; class Mammalia; order Rodentia; family Gliridae; genus Graphiurus; species Graphiurus murinus. The sequence continues at coordinate 1,055 of PVLC010037727.1, forward strand.
ATAGGGTGACTAAATAGAAAATCTGCCTAAATGAGATCATCTCATTAAATTAGGTGATGTATTTAAAGCCACAATACTTGGTATTTAGGTGTTCAATAAATGTTAACAGATGAATTATTATTATTATCATTGTTTTACTTTTTCACTTGGCAATCAAGGTATATTTAAAATAACTAAATTCCCAATTGTCTTTCACTTAAACTATCATCATAAAGTACATTCAAAAGTATGAAGTGGTTTGCAATTTAAAAAAATCTTTCTGGCATTTCCAACCACAGTTTTTTCCAGTAACAGGTACTTTGATATGTTTAGTTTCTAAACGGTGTCAGCAAAAAGCCATTGTGGTCCATATTTTTGACTTAATGTCTAGCATGATTCATTTTTCCATCTTGCAGATTCCCCAAATATATTAGGAATGAGTGGATCTTAAGAACTTATGAATACAGTTTCAAAACTTAATGTGAGATAGTGTTGGTAATAAGAATGTTCACAAATGATACGGATGCTGTACAAAAGACTTGTGCTCACTGTAAAGATTGACACATTTAAAATTTCATATCAATGCTGACTGCTTCTTGGACGACAGCAGTGTCATTTAATATGGCAGCAACATGACACTCTGTGGGGGGTGAACGTTAGAATGCTTTATGTCGCCTCCTCCGTGAGCCTTTTTCATGTTGCCTCCACGCTGAGTAGCAGCCTCCTGGTTAACCTGTCTTGAGGGCCTTAGTTGCTTAAATCAACATCTCAGTTATTGTAAACTCAATTTTGTCTTATAACATGCCCTACCAAGACCTTTGCTTGGTAGACAGAACTTCTCTGTAATATGAAAAACATCTTTTACAGTTGACTCTTTTCCTATCTCCAACTCCAGAGCTCCATTTTGAAATCTGAGTTTCTTCCCTAGGAAAGCTTTTATTTTTCTTCTTTATAGCTGGCCCTCTTTTCTAACATCGCCACACCTGTGTCATATTATCCTGTAAATGCATATTGAGTGCAAAAGTATTTTTCTCTTTGAGGGATATAAAGTAACATGTATTCAGAAATATGAGTCCGTTTCTGCAGAGTGTATGCAATCAATCATCTCATGAATGAATGAAACTTTGGTACTGTTCTGATACTTTCAAACAGCTTCTTCATAATAGTTCTAGATATTGATAAATTAGTATGCCATCAACCTATATGGATACGGCTCCCTTATGTGACAAGGATGTGTTTTATAACGGTTTTTCTCCCAAGAGATCTTAAGTGCAATTAGAAGTGAAAATAGATATATGTATATAAAAATAGAATAGATATATACTATGAAAAAAATCAGAAATAAATTCTACAAGTAGCAAATATAGTTCCTAAAAGCTGTTGGTTCAAGGGACTTGAGGTTTTGCCTTCCAAAGATGAACCAGCTGTTTCTCACCTCATGAGCGACTGAGAACATATGGTGAAACTCAATAATTTTAGTATATAGCACCTTTCACTCAGGCATCGCCTGAGACCTAATAGATTTTAAGCTCCTGCTAAAAACTAACTCAATGGCACTTTTCAAAAAACAAGCCACAATCGACCATCTCCATCTGAAGTCAGATTTTGGTGGTGATAGTTCTGCCAAGTAATTTTGGTAGCCCTTCTTCTCATTAGCTATTCTCTGGGGGTGAAAGGAACTAAGTGTTGCTTAAGCTGGATCTTGGCAATTGCACAGCATTCCCTCAATGTGAAGGCCTTGTCTATAACATATTGGCTTCACTACTGGAAAACTTGAAGCCTCTGTCTACATTTGGGTTAAAAAAAAATCTTAACTCCAAATTCAACCCAGTTTCCCATTAATACACAATTACAGCATTTTGTGGTCTTGTTCTTAACTGGATTAACATTGCTGCTTTCTACCATTGAACTTCCTTTCTCCCCACTTTTTTCCAAACTATTGTTCTACCACTGTCCTGCACCATCATCCTGGAGACTCCACACTATTGCAATTATTCTATACTTTTTTCTAGTCTCCTCAGCTACCAAAGTCTTATTTCTGAAGACTTCAATCCCTTCATTCATCTAGAAAATATTAACTGCCAATCTACTATCATAGAGCTAAGGAAAAAATGTGTAATTATACTCTCTGTTATAGCAGAGTTGTCTTGTTTCTCATCTCTATCTGTGTTTCTCTTGAACTCAGTTGGGCATGATTTTCACATGATCACCCAGCCTGCAAACATGTAAGTATTCCATGGTCATAAAAATCATGTTTAACTTAGAAATGTTGACAGCAACAGCTCTTAGCTGTTTATACAAATTTCAAGAATATTTTGATCCTGTAACAGTGACACACATTTGACAGTTGATTTCTACCTTCCAAAAGCTGTGTTTGGTCATAGATAAGATGTTGCTTGGTCAGTCTTTGGACTTTTTAAGCATTGTATCTCAGAATGAGATTGTTAATCATGTTTTCAACACATAAATAAGCCAAGTGTGTTAATACTTTGTTAACTACTAAGATCTGCCAGAAGGATATATATATATATAGCTGAAAGCATGCAGTAAATACCCACCTGCAAACATTAAGGATGGCAAAAGAAAATTTCCGGGCTCCATAAGAATATGTGCAGGACGTCTGACTTACTCCAAGAGGTCAGGCCTGGGTGAGTTCCTGTAGGAGTGAGAAGGCCGTGAGATTACATGGATCTGGGTTAGCTGGTCAGCGACAAGCAAAAGCGATTCAGCAGAAGGAGCAGTGCAAAAAAGAGACCTTCAAAATTCTTCAAGAAGGCCAGTGATGCAGAAAGCAAAGGGTCAAGGTGAGTCTGAAGAGAAGGGCAGGGGTAGGCTCATCCAGGCCTTTCCAGACACATTCAGGATTTTGGCCTTTGTCCTATTAGGTTACTATTTCCCAGTGTTTATCACTTCCTACCATTCTCTCAAAGAACCCAGTATCCCTTTCGTTGATTGTTCTCAAGTACTGGCTTATGGTTCTTTTGTGGATACAGCAGATATTGCAGAAAGTGTTGATCTCAGGGAGCGAGAGCCCTGGGATGTGCTAAGAGATAGAATAGGAAAGGCTCCTTAGAAGAGGTGATATTTGACCATCAGCATTTCTACAGGTAGACATGGGCATCTATGGGAAGCCCTGCCTAGATACTTATGTTATTCTGTGCAAATCTGGTCATCATAGGTTTTAACATGGGGCAGAGATGGAATAAATCCAATGTCTTAGAAAGATACCACTGAGAGTAACAGGTAGAATGGAGTAGAGCAGGAAGACTGAGAGCACAGGTAAGAATAGGTCTTAATAGTTCAGAGCTTGGATTCAGAGACCAAATTGGCAAAAAGTACTACATGGAAGAGCTTCCCAGGAAGAAGGATCTATAGAACTTGTGGACCAAGGAAAACCAATGATTACTTATAAGAGTTCTGTCTTGGCCGAGTGTTTGAATGATAAAAATATACCAAATATAGTAGCCACAGAAAGAAGGGTAAGTTTAGGGATGTAAATGGAGGTGGGGAAGAAGAAAGAATAATTCGTGTCCTTAGAATAGGTTGTGTTCAATGTCTGTGATTAGCAGGAAATCCAGGCTATCTTTAATTTCCCAACCCCTATTTCTCCTCATATTTCGTTTTTAAACATCTTGTCATGTACATGTTTCATTCAATTTGAAGACTTCAGTTAGCAAAAGACTTCCTTAGCCGAGCATGGTGGTGCATGATGCTCCTGTACCTGGGAGAATGATATAGGAGGATTGTAGGTTTGAGGCCAGCCTCAGCAACTTAGAGAAACTCTTGTCAACTTAGTGAGACTCTATTTCAAAAACAAGCAAGCAAGCAAGCAAGCACTGGGAGTATAACTGGGAGTCTACCCAGTACCATACCAAACAAAAACAAAAACACTCTCCCACCACCACAAGCACCAAAACAAAACACCCCATAAAAAACCAATCAACAACAACAAAACCCCTTTCAGATTTACCTTTCTGGTTTTAACCTTTGTCTTGAGCCTTATTTAACATATTTCAACATATTCAAATGGAGCACCTCAGTGCTCCCCAAATCTGTCTCTCCTTCAAAGACCCCTTGTTAGTTCAGGAAGCCTCTGATCCCTCCTTCCCAGGGACCAAATTCAAGGCATTATTTTCTGCGCCTCCTCAATCATCCTCACATTCAAGCCTTTGCCAGTTCAGATGATGAGATTTCCATGACTTGCTTCTCTTTGCTCCCTTCCTCCCCACATTCTGCTATTCTTGCCTTAGTTTGTGCTTTTGTCATGTCTCAACCATCCGCTGCACCACTGTCTCTCCTCCTTGACCTCTATGCTACAGGTGGGTGCCCAGCCATTCTCAAAGTCCAGATCTAAACCATTTCTTCTAAGGAAACAACGATAACCACAATAAACAGCCAACCAAGCAATAGCAACACCACCACCCCACGCCCCTCGGTGATTCTCCTTTGATGTGTAACATTCCCGACTTATTTCATGGATTGTGTTCTTTCATGCTCTGGCTCCAGCATACTTTCCCTAGTCTTCTTTCATCACACTATTTCCTGCACTCAGGGCTCCATTCAAAATAAACTACCCGCTGTTTTTCTTCCTTACCAAATTGTTAATAAGGAGCTATATTCAGCTCTGTGACCCAGGTGGTGCCTGGCACACTGCTCAGAACACAGCAGGTGCTCAATAAATGAATTTGTATTTTGAATCAAGGTAAAGGCTGCTGTATCATAGCAGAGGGTGAGAGAACTCCAGTGTAGTTAGACGATGTCACAAAATGGCAACAACAAAAAAGATAGAAGAGTTAGAACTTCTTTTTAGAGATTAAATAACGTTCACAAATATGTTTTGAAAGATACTATAATGATATGTATCCCTTATTCATCCCCCCTTCTCTCTCTTTTTACTATAACACAGGAATATATCCTTCTTCTTTTACAAGGGTGTTAAAATTATTAATTGATCCTGTTTTGATCGATTCTGAAACGTACTATATGCAAGTAAACTTGCACATTCAGATATACGAGGTAAATTTATGGAGAGGTGAATCCTCAGGCCTTAGTTAGGACATTTAGTTTTAACTTAAATGTTCATACCAAACATTTAAGAATTCCATTTTAAATAATGGAATAGACTTTTTATATTTTAACCTGTCTCTTTTCCCTCTAGTGCCCAGGTAAATGTGTAACTGTAAAAGAAACTAGAAACAAAAGCTATCTATATTCTAAAAGTTGGATATTCAGAAGCTTACTGAGTTTATTATAAATACTAGATGATATAAAATGTTTTTATTCATTTTTCTAATTTCCATTGAGCAATATTTGTTTACGGAGTCTAGGAATTATAGGAATATTCATTTCATGTCTACATAAAAAATGACCCAGAAAGTGGAGTGATTTGTCCAATACCCCACAGTAACCTGGTGGCTTTGATGGAGTATCATAGTACCTGGGGAGTAGGAGTTTCTAAGTTAGGGTTCAGGTGATCACTGAGTTGACATTTCTCTGGCATGAGGCCAGGATGTGAGAGGAGCTCCTCAAAGACCACAATATGTGTAATAATGATGCCTGTTTTATCACTCTGAATGCCCACACTTTGACTTTCTTCTCTGGGCCTATGGGATGGTTAGTAGAGGTGGCCAAGGCCTTAATGACTACCATGAGAACTTGTGCTCTCTCTCCCTGAAGTTGCAGAGAGTCACTTGGCATAATTATGTATCTTAGATCATATTTACAAACTGAAGCTTGGCTGAATAATGTAGAAGTAAGTAGAAAAAAATAAATAGAAGATTAGCAATCCTTTGCCTTTTTCTATCTCTGGAAGATGATCAGTTTTTCTTTTTTTTATTATTAGTTGGTGCATTGTAATCATACATCTTTGTTAGGTACAAACTGATAAAGGCATACGTGCACATATTTCAGTTTTTCTCATTGATCTTTTGAAACAGTATTTTTTTCAATTTTATTATTTTTTTAAGGATCCATCTAAGGAATATGATGAACTTGTCATATGGCCAAAGCCTATATATCAGCAGAACAAGAGACTCTAGAAATAAGTTCTCAAGAAAAATGTATACCTGGTTAGGAAAATAAATTAATCATGCATGCCAGCTATTTAATATTGTAATTAGGTTTATATGTAGATATATCATCAATGTGATACTAACACTTATTAGTAATAATGCATCATTAATGATCATTGATACTGTGGGGATCTGGCTTCGTTCTTATTAATGCTTTATTGCAGAAAGGTGGAGAGTTCATTAGGCTATGTGTATGCATATATACATACACATTTTAACATCAAGTTAAATGTTTCTACAATTTCTTTCTTAACTGTTTTCTCAGCATATAGTGATGTTCTTTTATAGATTTAGATAGAATAAAGGATGGAATTTGGGGAAAGGAAATTTGTAGTCATTCGAGGGGAAAAGGGGCATGGGCTGGTGGAATCAGAGGTCAGTGGATATGTGTAGGCGTGACCTGAAGGTGACCCAAAGGGCATTTGAGGTCATTACCTCAGCAGTTACCTCTCATCGCTTCTTCAGTATCATTACACAAAATTCAAAATTAAGTAGCCACAGAGGTCAAACAGGAACAGAGCAGGATGCTGTTTTCTTTCCATTACGGCAAGTTGTTTCCTTCAGTCAGCCCTTCATTGCTCTCTTGTTCTTTCCCTTCTCAGCTCTGTTTCAACTTTCCACTGCTTGAAACTATTGTTTGTGTTTTCTGTGGAGTGGAAACAGTAACTCTGATTTAAGAATTGGAGCCCTGGCCATATACTAATGAATACAAAAGTGGTTATATGCATGGTTTCAAGGGCAATTAACCAGGTAGGCACATGCTGTGGAATAGTTTTCAAAAAAAAAAAAAAAAAAAAAAAAAAGGAAAAGAAAAAATAAACATATTTTTGTGCCAATAAATTCTCTAATCCCAGGGGTGTTTTATTAAATAGACAAAACCCTTCAAAATAGCAATTTAAAAATCTCATTCCATTCTGATTAATTTGAGGGCAAAACAAAACTTTCTACAAAACTTTCTCTTAGAATATCTGTATGAAAATTCATTAGTACATGTCAAATTGTTCAGGACCATAAGAATTTGCAGGGAGAGAAAGGAGTGAGTATCTATTTTGCCATGCTGTTTAGTTTTAATGCCAAATTGTTTTATGAAAATCACATTGTTCTAAGTCATTCATGCAGTATCTATTTGGTTGCAGGTTATGTTGGTTTACATTAATATTATTTTCATCTTTGAATAAATCAGGCTTTTTTTCAGTGGTTTAATAGTCTGTCTTAAGGAAGCATTGTTCCAAATATTCCTCAAAGGCTGATAGGAATATTATTTTTCATGTGTGAGATATTTATTTGTGTTGGTTTGCATGGATATAGCAATGATTTGCATGGGGAAATGAGGAGATTTGTTAAAGCGTCCATCTCTGGTGAGCATGGTAATGAGTGTAATCTTAGTTATTCTTTTCTCCTTAGTAAACAGATTCCGTTGAGGAAACTCAATGGATGGTATTGGGAACTATCTTAAGTTTTGAGTCTGGTCATTTCCTGCTGTTTTCCCACAAAATATGTTCTGACTCTGAATGGTAGAATCTTCTTGAACTGACAAAGGCAAACGTAAGATGTCTTTTCCTTAACATAAAAAAGCAAAGAGGCCCAAATAATGGATCTAAAAGAATAGAAAATGAACTCTCAAAATTAATCTAGGACAGGAGATAGATCAAATGTTTCCAATTTATCTTGGAATTTGACATATGGCCTATTTACAATAAAAGATAATTGGGGTCAAACCCAGTGGCCTTGTGGAATCCTTGGGCCACCCACCTCGCTTCACATAGACCTCACCAGTCAGGGAGCAGGTGCTGTGAATGGGCACCTGGAACGAGACTCACGGTTTTTAAACATTTTCTGAAGGAACACACATTTTTAAAAAATTGCTATATTTCTAATTCCAAGAACTGTGACGTTTTACACAACTATGACTAGGATAAAAAAATCCCTAATTGCTTCTACATACTATTTGAATTTAGGTACACTGCACTAGACAGAATCCTTTAAGCATACTTGTTTAAGAATTAGGGTTTTCTCAGATATTGAAGTGGACAAAATATATAGTTATGATGATAATCTTTTTCATTTACTTTATTTTAAACATTCTACTAGATTAATAACTTTTTTGGGCTAACCTATTTTTAGTGAAAAATGACCTAGAATACCAAGTTCATTATGCCCTAGGATCTTAGTACAAATTCAAACCACCCCCCACAACAAAATTTAACCCCACCTTTTGCTTACCATTGAATAGGATGTTTAGAGAGCTACTTATAATGGGATACTTTACTTTCCCTGAACCTTCTACAAATCTGCTATTTGTAGAAGATAGGTTTATTCACAGAGAAGTAACTGTAGAGCTGTAAAGTGTGTGTGTGTGTATGCCCATGGGAAGAGGGGATAGATGTGATTATATAAATTTGCTTCATTAGAAGAACATTATTATTATTATTATTATTATTATTATTATTATTGTTGTTGTTATTGTTATAGTTATTGAGACAAGAAGGACTGCAACAGCTATTTGGGGGTTAATAAACACTAACTTCATCAGAACTTCTGCCTTTTCAAAGAGGCATGGCCAGAACACCCAATTTAGCTGTGTGGTGATACTACTCTGTTTGTCCTAGAGCCAGCCACAATATGCACATTTCTGTGTAAACATATTGAACTCTGAAAATCCTTGATCTTGCTCATCTCTAGGTAGAGGTGTGAAGATTTCAGGCAGGTCTTTCCTATCCCTTCCTTCCTTCCTTGTATTGGGGATGGAACCCAAGGGTATTCTACCTCCAAGTGAAACCTTAAGCCCTTGTTATATTTTTGTTTTGAAACAGGGTCTTGCTAAATTGCTGAGGCTGGCCTTGAACCTGTGATCCTCCTGTCTCAGCCTCCCAAGTACTGGGATTACAGACATGTGTTACCACTCCTGGCTGCAAGTTTGTTTTGAGTAAAGAATCTGAAGGAATAGATGTGATCTGAATACAAAATATCTCTGATGACTTTGTCAGCCATTTGCTTTGCCTTTCAATTTGTTTATTGATTCCATGCTTAATGGTAAATCATGAATTAATGCAGTATAAATTTTTTATTGAATGTAGTTAAAAACTAAACTCAATGGTAAAATTGATTTGCAATCATGCCTATCTCTCTGTTTACGTTTTTATTCAATTAGTCAATATGAAATGAATGTCTGCTAATGAGATGGAAAAACAGTTGGCTAACAACCTCCTCTTGGGATCATGAAAGACATCGCTAATCAACCATTGGCGATCTTTCTAGGTGGAGTTTAGTCATTAGTTAATATTTTTACTCAGTGTACGTCCAAGACAGATACTGCCATTAAAGTGGAGATGGGAGATAAAACCTATTTGTCATCCCTAATCTATTACCTGGCGCTAGGCTATGTAGAAAAACAGTAGTATAAAACATAATTCTATAAAGAGCTTATCATCTAAGTTAAAACCAACAACAAAAACAACAACTACAACAATGAAGCAATTAGAGAACCACACAAAGTTTGAAAATTGAATTAAAAATGAATTGTGATTAGGGCTGGGGATGTAGCTCTTGGTGGAGTGCTTGCCTAGCATGTTCAAGGCTCTTGGTTTGATCCCCAGCACCACAAAATAAAACAAAAACAAAAACTGGAATTAGAAGAAGAAAGTATACTTTGAGCATCTGGTATGTATTCAAACAGTGGCAATTATGTTTTATTTATTCTGATATAGTGGTTCCAAAATATATCTGTTTCTTTCTGTATCAACAATGCATAGCATTTGAATAGCACTTGGAAAGTATCTCTGTGTCCTTGAACATAATTTCTTACATATTTTCAAGATGATTTCATTTTCTGGTTTCTCTGCATTAGCTTCATGCTGGAATTAACTTGGCTTACAACCAGGAAATAAAAACCCACTCAAAAGTTATAATGTGTTGATAAATTTCAAGAACTACAATTGTTTATGTTCAGAGATGTCTCTGAAGAGCTAATGAAAAGCTGAATTTATAATAAAACCTCCCTAAATCAGATTGATTTGGAATTTGTGCTAATTTGGTTGGAGCTTGAATGCATGGTTACCAGCATGCTAAGTACTGGAAAGTATATAGAAAAGTTAATGTTGAACCGGGCGTGGTGGCACATGCTTGTAATTCTAGTACTTGGAAGGCTGAGACAGGCGGATTGCAGGTTCAAGCCCAGCCTCAGCAACTTAGCAAGATCCTGTTTCAATAAATAAATAAATAAATAAATAAATAAATAAATAAATAAATAAGACTAAATATGTGACTCAGAGGTAGAATGCCCCAGGTTCAATCCTTAGTACCCCCCCAAAAAAAAAGTTGACAGAAGATAAATTTCTTAACTATATAAGAACTTAACTGTTTTTAGCAGCACTTATAGAAATATCTGCCTTTAACAGTATAATTACCCATAACCAGAGACTCATCTTTTGAATAGTCTTTTGATTTACTAATTTTAATATTTTCTACTTATTGGTAAACTATGATTTTTTCCAGGCCTCATAAAGATTCTATTATATACTTAGAAATATCATCACCTTTCATTAAAAAATCATAATTCATATATTATGCAAATTCATTGACTCTTCTTTTGTTATTTTGGTATTAGCTTTTCTTCTTTTAATCATTTCCCTATTACATTTTAAGTGCCAAAAAGAGACATTACATTTTAAAGCTCCTTTCAAACTTGCTCCAGTTTTCTTACTAACCTCGTATACATTCTGATTTCACCTGCAAGCCAGGTGCCTCACCATCAAATAGCTAGATGGCATTCATGGCCTTAGCTCTACTTCCTTCATCTAACTTCAGGAGAGTAGTGAAAGTATTAACTTTAAAGTCAATTTATCCTAAGCTCAAATCTCAGGTTAGCACTTACTCGCTAGATATACAAATGTAGAAAGTGAATTTATTTCCTTATCCATTGTGTTAGGCAGCCATTGGGGACCGAGTCTGTAAAATGAGGCTCATTGTCAGAAAAGGAGGAATTTTTGTATACTAAACTGTGAAATGTTTACTTCATTCCACTCCTACCTTTCCCTACTTTCAGCTATATATGACATAATATTTGATTAGAATTAAGCTGACTTACTCCAATTTTCCTCTTAAATTTTACATCAAGGCCAAGCAGAACTTAATTGCCCATAGGCAAAGAGAATTTGGTTGCCAACAACAATCATAGATTGATTCCTTTCTTGGATACTAAAGCCTTAAGTCAGCAGTTTCAAATTATGGTTCGGGAAACAGTAACTTTGCAAACAAATCATTAGATATATTTATGAGAAGCTCTATCTCCAGCTGAACAGAAGATTTTCCAGATCCCTTATATTCTCTTAAAGAAATGGCAATGTGTTTAAGCTGCAGTCTGGAGTATATGTTAGATCCCTCATGATAGCGTCCTATGATACCAGGTATTATCACGTTAGCTAAATCATAAGATCAATGCCATCTTTTTAAAAAGCCATCTTCTTCTGGATGACACTAATCATAAGACTGTGGGCACCTTCGAGATCAGCCTACTGCCACACTGCATGACATGTAAGGTGGTGGATAAGGGACTCAGTAGATACATGTAGGAAAACCATGTCAAAGGAACTGAAACAAATCCAAAATAATTGATCATTATGATTAGGATAAATCGGTGCTCAAAATACAGGAGATACACAAGGAATAAACCCATCATATCATCTCTATCTCTCTTTTCTTATTTGAAAAATGAGGAAAACACCTACTTCAGAGCGTTCTTCTTTACAAACCAACCCAGTGTTGATTATAAAGTTACGAGTTAATAAATATTAGTTAGTTTTTCTTATTTTTCTACCATTTTATTACCAAACTATCCTCTTCTAGGGAAGATGTAGTAGTTAGAGAAAACAAAATTGTGAACTGTTTGTACAGATGATCAACTATCAAATTCTATTCTAAGACATATGCTCATAATGCTAGAGGTTAGGAGTCTAGAATCTAGTATAGTGGAGAGTTGGGCTCAGACAGATCAGTATTTAAATACTGGGTAATGATGACTCTAAATTTTAATTCTAACCTCTGACTTTTTCACTTGTCAGCTGGGTGAGCCTCTTGGATTTCTCAGAATCTCTTGAATCCTTGTGTGTAATTAACAGGTAATGATCTACCTTATGAGGTTGCTGTTAGGAGTAAAAGAAAAAGTTGATGTAAACTATGTGAAGCATCCCATCCAGTGTGGAATTTTCTCTGATGGTGCATATGTTCTATCTGCACCGTCCACATGGCAGACCCTAGCCACAACTGGTTATTATGCATCTGAAATGTTTCTAGTGCATCGGAGAAACTGAGTTTTTCGTTTAAAATTTTTTTATACTGGAAATTGAATCCAAGGGCATTCTACCTCTGAATTATACCCCTAGCCCTATTTTATTTTTTTATTTTGAAACAGGGTCTCACTAAGTTGCTAAGGGCCTTACTAAGTTGCTGAGGCTGGCCTCCAACCTGCTAACTTCCTGTCTCAGCTTCCCAAGTGCTAAGATTATAGACGTGCATCACCATCCTTGGCTAATTAACTTAATTTTAAAATTTAGTTTTTCAACAACATCCTCATCAAGCTCCCTTTTGATTCCTTTTCATCTCATTTTTACTTAATAATGTAATGCTATAAACAAATTAAAATTGAACATAAAGGATTAGTGAAATAGAACCCATAGAAGTTTCTTCCCATCTGATCTTCCTCCTCTTCCACATGGCAGGAGCCTACAGGTTCTTTAGGTTTAAAGAAGATGGGTGGGGAGGGAGTGTCCAGGGGAGAAAATGAACTTAACATTGGGCAGGCCATGCAAATATATTAATTCAACAGGGCAAATGAGAGACAGAGAGAGTAAGAATTAATGAGTGGGAGTGGGGATTCAAGTCCCTGAAGTCAGGGATGAATGGAGGACTCATAGTTAGGGACAGCTGTTCTTTGGTATGTGGTACTGGTTTGAGGACCCAGCAGCAGATACCAACAAGAACCTAGAAACAAACTGTACTTTGAATAGCAAGAGCCTAGAAAATGAAAATTATTTGTCTAAAGTGATCCAAGAAGTTACTGGCAAGTTGAGAGTATTTTCCCCAAACTAACCAATCATTGGGACAAACATAAAGCTAGACATTAGGTTTTTACTGATGATAAATAAGTTCATAAAGGAAGGTTTCTTCAAGGACCAATAAAAAAGAAGTGATGACAGCATATAACAAAATGAAGTTCTTTCTGGGATAATTAGTTAGCAGAAATTGTAGTCATACAATGGCTCAAACTTTCCTGGACCAAAAATCTAATTCTCATAATCCCATCAGTGGTATCGCTTTACATTTCCAGTGAACAATTTAATAGCAAGGAATGATAGATATAAAATTATCAAGACTTCATTGCCTTTACAAAAAGCATTAGAAAGCATTTACTGGCATGTTATGAAGTAGCATAAATAATTAAAATACATCTACTTATTAAAATATCAGAATAGTGATGCTATATCCTAGTTGTTATTTCCTTGTGCTCATTTGTGAAGCTCAATAACTTCAAGATGTTAATTGTCATTAGTGCAAAATGAGCAAATGTGTGATTAATGGATAGACAAAAGAGAAAAGAGGGAGTTGACTACACGTTTTTCTAAAAGACAGGAACACAAATTAATGCATAAATTAGGGAAAAACTCCAGAAATATTATGCTAATACTCCTTTTAGAGACAATTACTGTATGAATAAATTATAGTCATTTTCAATTTTGAAATGTTGCTTGAATCTGTGTTGGAATGACATGCACACGTATATTATCAGGCGCCCCAGGCTGAACCCTCAGCCATGAGGCCCCGATAAAAGACTCTGGCTAAATATTACTGGTTCGAACCTCTTTTATTATATCTCTCTCTTTCTGGGATCAAGAGCGTTGCACAAACGATAACAAACACAGTACAGAGGTCGTCTTTCCAAATAGTGCTTTTCCTACAGACTTCCAATAACCCCTCTCTCTAGCAACCCGACTTCCACTAGCAACCCACAATCTTTCTTCCCAGGACTTCCC
>PVLC010037728.1:0-15132 GCA_004027655.1 Graphiurus murinus
TTGAACTCAGAGGCATTCTACCGCCGAGCTACACCCCCAGCCCTATTTTTTTTTATTCTTTATTTTGAAACCGAGTCTCACTAAGTTGCGGAGTGCCTCACTAGGTAGCTGAGGCTGGCCGCGAACCCGGATCCTCCGGTCTCAGCCTCCCGAATGCTGGGATTACAAGCGTGCGCCACCACGCCCGGCTGCCATTTCTTATTTTCAATCTGTCTTAGGTTTAAGAATTGTGAATACCATTTTAGTTCCCCAAAACATTTTCCTTCATAGTCTTTTCTCATTGTTTTCATTAGTTCTGCCTCCACAGGACGAATCTGATTACTCAGCTATATTTCCTTTTAATTGGCTAGATTTAATTATAGTAGGTTATAATTTTAATTGTAGCTGGGCATGGTGGCGCAGCCTATAATCCCAGTACTTACAAAGCTAAAACAGGAAGATCACAGGTAGGACAGTAACAGAGTGAGACTCTTAGGAACCTAGAGAGACTCTATTTATTTATTTATTTTGCGGTACTGGGGATAGAACCTGGGGGCATTCTACCTCCGAGCTATAGCCCCAGCCCCATTTTTTATTCTTTATTTTGAAACAGGGTCTCACTAAGTTGCAGAGAGCCTCACTAAGCAGCTGAGGCTGGCTGAGAACCCGGATCCTCCAGTCTCAGCCTCCCAAATGCTGGGATTATAAGCGTGCACCACCACACCCAGCTCGAGACTTTTTTTTTTTTTTTTTTTCAGTACTGGGATTGAACTCAGGGGCATTCTACCTCCGAGCTACACCCCAAGCCCTATTTTTTATTCTTTATTTGTAAACAGGGTCTCACTAAGTTGCAGAGTGCCTCACTAGGTAGCTGAGGCTGGCCTCGAACCCAGATCCTCTGGTCTCAGCCTCCCAAATGCTGGGATTACAAACATGCGCCACCATGCCCGGCTCAAGAGACTATTTAAAAACAAAAAAAATTTAAAAAGACTGGGATTTAGCTTGGAGGTAGAATGCCCCTGGGTTTGAATCCAATACCACACACACACACAAAATTTAATTGCCACAGCCTCTTACATGGTGTAGAACTGGTACCCAGTATGAAATAGCATTTCAGAGTTGGGCATGGTGGCACACGCTTGTAATCCCAGTACTTGAGAGGCTAAGAAAGGAGGATCTCAGGTTTGCAGCCAGCTTCAGCTACTTCAGGCCTTGCACAATTTAGTGAGCCTTTGTTTCAAAATAAAGAATAAAAGTAGAGGTGAGGTGTAGCTTGGAGGCAGAATGCTCCTGGATTCAATCCCCAGTACCACATAAAAAAAAAAAAAAAAAAAAAAAAAAAAGATTTATTTATTTATTTGGGTGGGGGGAGCATGCTTAAGGGTGAACCCAGGGCCTCTCATATGGTAGAGAAACACTACCACTGAGATACAACCCCAGACCCTCTCCTTTTTATTTTTATTTTTTTTTCCTGTCTCAGCCTCTCAGTTGGGATTACAAGAGTAGGCCCACACCCAGCTCTTGTTCTTTATTTTAAAACAGGGTGTCACTAAGTTGCAGAGGGCCTCACTAAGTAGCTGAGGCTGGCCTCAAATCTGTGATCCTCCTGTCTGGGCCTCCCAAGTACTGGGATGATAAGCATACACCACCACGCCCAGCCTAGCCCTCCTCCATTTTTATTTTATTTTTAATTAATTAATTTATTTTTTCAGCACGGATTTTTTATACATTTCTTGAGTACAACAGGGTTACATAGACATTTATGACATATCAATCATTGTCAGAACACAAATAGCACCACTTCTTCATTTTACACGTATAGCCCACATTCTTAACATATCCTGGTAAAGCAAACTTTCTAGAGTCATAAAACCATACTCCTTTCAGGTCATATATTTACTTTCTAAGAAGTAGGAGGGTCTTTCATCTACGCATCGTAGGGGCAATCTCCAGACTTCGAGACGCCAATATAGCCATAGCAGAAGAGTCAGTATAATTGCTCATATATGCAGATAGCAACTGCCAGGGGGGAAAGAGCCCAGTTGGGCTCCCACAACTCCCCCGTTTTTATTTTAAAATGCATGAAGGACTGTGCCTGTCTAAGGTTGTTTCCTACCAGGTGCTTAATCTTACCCGTCATGGGGTCTCGAGGAGTCATTCAACGAGCCCTGTCTTAGGTTGATATTGCCCTGAGAAAATTGAACCCATCATTGACTACCAGGCCCTGTGCGAGGCAGTGCTTGCATTTTTATTCCATGTAAATCTGCTTGTATACTAACATAGGCATTGATCACAAGGCGTACAACAAGTGGTAGAATGCATAAACCTAGAATGACTATTGCTGTTGCTACGATAACTCCTCCTAGCAAGGCCCCTCCATTTTTTTTTTTTTTTTTTTTTTTTTTTTTGCGGTACTGGGGATTGAACTCAGGGGCATTCTACCTCCGAGCTACACCCCCAGGCCTATTTTTTATTCTTTATTTTGAAACCGAGTCTCACTAAGTTGCGGAGTGCATCACTAGGTAGCTGCGGCTGGCCGCGAACCCGGATCCTCCGGTCTCAGCTTCCCGAATGCTGGGATTACAAGCGTGCGCCACCACGCCCGGCTTCCATTTTTAAATTTTATTTTAAGACAGGTCCTTTCTAAGTTTCCCAGACTGGTCTAGAACTTGTCGTCCTCCTGCCCCAGTCTTCTGAGAAGCTAGGATTAAGGCATGCACCACTGCAGACAGCATGCTATGCATATTTTACTTTATTTTTAATTTTTTTTTTTGTGGTACAGGGGATTGAACCTAGAGGCATTCTACTTCTCCAGACCTATTTTATTTTTATTTGGATACAGAGTCTCGCTAGGTTGATGAGTCTCATTACTTGCTGAGGCTGTCCTCAAACCTGCCATCCTCCTGTCTTCACCTCCCAAGTACTGGGATTACAGGTATGCATCACCACACCTGGCTCTCAACTGCTTTTAAACCCTGGTAGTATTAGAGGCAGTATATACTTAGCTTCAAGCTTGCTCTTATTTTATTTAACCAGTTATAAACTTTAAAACCTCCAACTCTTAGATATATGTCCTGTGACAAAGGACTCAGAAATTTTCCTCACTTAACATTTTGCTTAAAAAAAAGAATTTAAGAGAAGAAAAAAGGTATAAAACAAGTTCCTTCTTTATTCACTTCTCAAAAGTAAAATGAATAAATAATTTAATAAATATCCTGGGAATGTTATGGCAAAACAAGCTTTTATGATCCAACATTACTACGTGTAACTGTGCTAGCAATCCCTCTAGACTCTGGATGGCACACGCTTGTAATCCCAGCTTCCCAGGAGGCTGCAGAAGGAGAATCTCAATTTCAAGGCCAGCCTGGGCAACTCAGTGAAACCTTGTCTCAAAATAAAAAAATAAAAAGGGCTGGGGATGTCTGAGTTCAACTCTCTAGTACTGAAAAAAAAAAAAATCTTACAATCTGGAAACAAAAATATGAGGGAAAAATCTGTCCTCAAGAAGCTCATAGTCTAGTAAAATAAAATGACAATCATATTACAAATTACAGTTATATTAAGAATGTAATCCTAGTACTTGGGAGGTTGAGGCAGGAGGATTCCAAGTTTGAGGTAAGCCTCAGCGATTTAGACCTTGTTTCAAAACAAGACGTAAAAGGGGTTGGGGGCCGGGCATGGGGGAGCACGCCTGTAATCCCAGCATTTGGGAGGCTGAGACCGGAGGATCTGGGTTCGTGGCCAGCCTCAGCTACCTAGGGAAGCCCTTCACAACTTAGTGAGACCCTGTTTCAAAATAAAGAATAGAAAATAGGGCTGGGGTATAGCTTGGAGGTAGAATGCCCCTGAGTTCAATCCCCAGTACCACACAAAAAAATGGGGGGTTGGGAGTGTAGCTCAGTGGTGGAGTGCCACTGGATTCAATCCCCAGTACCACAAAAGGTGAAGGGGTGGTTTTGAGGATGCAGCTTAGTGGTAGAATGCTTTGCCTAGCATGCACGAAGCCCTGGGTTCAATCTTCAGTACCACAAAAATAAATAAAATGAAATACAGTGTGATAGTGGCATGCACATGTAGTCTCAGGTACTTGAGAAACCCAGGCAGGAGGATCACCTGGGCCCAGGAGTTCAAGGACAAGCTGGGCTCTGATGGGATCCGGTCTCAAAAGAAAGACACACGCACTGCAGTATGAAACGCTAGAACAGGGATGAGTTGAGTGCATACCATTAGAGGCTTATGGGCCAAGCAGAAATCAAGATCTAAACTCCAATGTGAGGGCGATGGGGAACTGGCCGGGTAACCGTGCCTCCCGTGAGTGAGTGTGAGTCAGGAGGGGAAGGAAGAGTGGGTTCAAGCAGGCACAGCATTCCGAGCACAGAGGAGCGCCTACAGAAAGACTAAAAAAGAGAGAGAGGGGGGAGATAATGGGGAACCAAACGTAGTTCAAAGTGCCTGAGATAAGACGGGAGAGAGAATCAGGAAGCACACCATGAAGACTCTTAAGCTGGAGTTTAGACTTTATCTTGAAGGTAATAAGGAACATTAAAAGTTTTTTTTTTTTTTCAACATGAAAAGGCTTGTTCAGATTTGTGTTTGAGAAAACATATGTGACTATAGTACAGTGAATGAAACAGAAATAAACAGGAAGGTAAAGAAAACAGGTGCAGTAATCCAGACAATGGTCTATGGTGGTCTGACTTGCGACCGTGGCAGTGGAGACAGAGAAAACAGGCGGAGGGCTGAGAGATTCAGAAGAGGGAATCAACTAGTATTTTAGTTATTTAGATACTGGAGACTGAACTCAGGAGCATTCTACCTCTGAGCTACACCCTCAGCCCTATTTTTCATTTTGAAACAGGGTCTTGCTAGGTTGCTGAAGGTCTCACTAAGTTGCTGAGGCTGGCCTCAAAGCTGCTATCCTCCTGTCTCAGTCTCTAAGCTGGGATTTACAGATGTGTGCCACCATGCCTAGCTTCAACAAGTCTCTGAAATGATTTTACTGGAAGTATAGAGAAAGGAGTTAAAGATAACTAATTGGTTTGGGCAAAGGAGGGGTGGTGTTCCCATTCAATAGGAAGAGGGGATAGCAGCTTTTTTTTTTTTTTTTTTCAGTACTGGGGATTGAACTCAGGGGCATTCTACCTCCAAGCTATATCCCCAGCCCTATTTTTTTTTTTTTTTTTTGAGGTACTGGGGATTGAACTCAGGGGCATTCTACCTCCGAGCTACACCCCCAGCCCTATTTTTTTATTCTTTATTTTGAAACCGAGTCTCACTAAGTTGCGGAGTGCCTCACTAGGTAGCTGAGGCTGGCCTCGAACCCGGATCCTCCGGTCTCAGCCTCCCGAATGCGGGATTACAAGCGTGCGCCACCACACCCGGCTGGGATAGCAGCTTTTGAGAAGGTGAAACAATTTCATTAATTCTGGACAGATTAAGGTGCGTTAAAGTTATTAAAATGAGCCGGGCATGGTGGTGCATGCTTGTAATGCCAGCATTTGGGAGGCTGAGACCGGAGGGTCTACGTTCGCAGTCAGCCTCAGCTGCTTAGTGAGGCCCTCCACAACTTAGTGAGACCCTGTTTCAAAATAAAGAATAAAAAAATAGGGCTGAGGCTGTAGCTTGGAGGTAGAATGCCCCAATGCCCCTGGGTTCCATCCCCAGTACCACAAACAAAAAGTTATTAAAATGAAGATATCCAACAGGCCACTGGATATACAAAAACTGAAGACCAAGATCTGGGCCAAAGATGGGGATGAAGAAGAAACCACACACAAAGTCAATGGTAACTAAAGCCAAGAGAATAGATGAAATCGTCTGGGGAGGACCCACAAGGTAAGAATACCTGGCAGAAACCCACGGAATTCTGACACTTAGAGACAAAGGAAGAAGAGGCAGCAGAGCGGAGGGCAGGAGGAGCCAGAAAGGAGGAGAAAACAGGGTTAACCAGAGGAAAAGGAATGCTTCAGGAGCGCTCACACCGTCACCAGCATCCTACTTAGTACCTCCTGTGCACTCTCTCACTTAACCCTTACACGCCCTACGCGCAACTTACTGTCACTTACACCATCACCAACCTAGAGATTTTGGTTTGAGGACATCAATTTGCTCAAGTTTGCACATTTGGCTGGTGCAAGAAGAACCAGGATTATACCCTAGTTCTCTAGGGCTCTTGTTCTTAACTACTACAACACTGTGCTGTCTTTGGTGAAAGACTCGGAAGGTCCGGGAGCACAGACACAAAAGAAGCACAATCAGCTGGGCGCATGGCGCATGCCTGTAATCTCAGTACTTGGGAGGCTGAGACAGGAGGATTATAGGTTTGGGGCCAGCTTCTGCAACTTAGTGAGACCTTCAGCAACTTGGTCGAAGTCTGTTTAAAAAAAAAAAAAATAGGGCTGGGGGTGTGGCTCAAAGGTAGAATGCCCCTGGGTTCAATCCCCAGTACCAGGGAGGGAGGGAGGGAGGAAGGGGCGGGCGCAAGCACAATCCAAGCAGCTCACTGCGCTCATCTAGCACTGAGATCTTGGTTTCTAAAAACGTTCTACCACTCTAATAAAAGTAATCTAGACTTGCAAAATGATTGCTCTCAGGTCTGGGCAGAAAACAGACAAGATGCGGCTTGTGGCCACAAAAAGTAAGGAAGTAGCTGGGTGTGGTGGTGCAGGTCTGTACTCTCAGTACTTGAGAGGCTGAGACAGGAGGATTGCAGGTTCAAGACAAGTCTCAGCAACCTAACAAGACTCCCAGCAAGACCCTGTTTCAATATAAAAAAAAAAAATTAAAAATGAGCTCGGTGTGTAGCTCAGAGGTAGAATGCCCCTGGGTTCAGTTAAAAAAAAAAAAGGTGGGCGTGGTGATGGCAGCACACATACACCTATAATCGGAGTACTTGGGAGACTGAGACAGGAGGATCACAGGTTTGCAGCCAGGCTGGGAGTATAGCTCGGAGGTAGAATGATCCTGGGTTCAACCCCCAGTACAAAAAAAAAAGCACAATGATTAGGATGCATCAAAAGGGCACAGAAACCAACTGAAAGGGCTGCGTAGCCATGGCTACAATTTGAACAACAAAATAAAAGTATTACTGCATTATGACCCAGAGTATAAACTAAACATTCATGAATCCATATTAAGACAAATAAATGACAAAACTGAATGAGTAAAGAAGAGACAAATTTAGAGTGCTTACATAGATTTTAATTTAAATTACGTAGCTATCCACCGTTCAAGGAGGTGGAGCCTAACTCTCTTCAGCATGACTTCCTTCCAAAGGAGAGGCAGCAAAGAGTAACCTTACAAATATTTCAGTTAGGTGATCAAAGTTCACATTAGCAGTGACAATTCTCTGGGAGTGGTGGCCCACGCTTGCAATCCCTTGTAAACCCAATACTCGGCACCCTGAGACAGGAGGGTCGCAGGTTCACCGTCAGTCTCAGCTACTTAGTGAGGCCCTCCATAACTTAGTGAGACTGTTTCAAAATAAAAAATAGCCAGGTGTGGTGGTGCACACTTGTAATCCCAGCATTTGGGAGGCTAAGACCGGAGGATCTGGGTTCGAGGCCAGCCTCAGCTACTTAGTGAGGCTCTCTGCAACTTATTGAGACCCTGTTTCAAAATAAAGAATAAAAAATGGGGCTGGGGCTGTAGCTCGGAGGTAGAATGCCCCTGAGTTCAATCCCCAGTACTGCAAAAAAATAAAAATAAAAAAGAGGGCTGGGGGTGTAGTTCAAAAGTAGAATGTCCCTGGGTTCCATCCCTAGCACCAAAAACAAAAACAAATACCAATAGTGATGTCACTTTGAAGATGAAAATATCACCTTATCTCTGTGGTGTGGGTTTTTTTTTTTCTTTTTTAATCAATAAATGTCAGGAGTCAAATCATGAGAAAAACATCAGAAAAATCCTCATTGAGGGGTACTCTGCAAAATACCTGTCCAGGATCTCTCAAAATTATCAAGTTACTGATGAGGTAGCCTAGGAAGCAAAAAGTTAGGTAGGAGGATGGTATTGGGAGGATCCAGGAAAACATAGTTTTATTTATTTATTTATTTATTTATTTATTTATTTATTTATTTATTTATTTATTTATTTTTTTTTTTTTTGGCGGTACTGGGGATTGAACTCAGGGGCATTCTACCTCCGAGCTATACCCCCAGCCCCATTTTTTATTCTTTATTTTGAAATCGAGTCTCACTAAGTTGCGGAGTGCCTCACTAGGTAGCTGAGGCTGGCCGCGAACCTGGATCCTCCGGTCTCAGCCTCCCGAATGCTGGGATTACAAGCGTGCGCCACCACGCCCGGCTAGGAAAATATAGTTTTAAAATATAGCTTTTTTAAAATCTAGAGAGTTAAACTAACTCCACCCCTTGGAAGTTTTTTTCTCTTAGGAAGTCCGCTTCACCTGAGGACCACGCCCTAATCTCCGGAAGTCCCGCCCCACCTGCACCTATCTGACCACCTATTCGCCCACCCGAATCTGAGGAAGAGGAGGAGCCAAACCCTTTCCCGAGCCCATCCTCCTGGGATAAAAGTCGAGTCGCAAGACGCCCACTTCCTCTTCAACGCAGACTCACCTCCCTGATCCGCGCTGGGTTTTGCCCTCCCGCTTTCCCGCTCCATGCCTTCCCTTCCCCCTTTTTTCCCCCTTTCCCGCTTCCCGCTCCTGCGTTCCTGAAATAAACCCTGCGTGTTTTTGACTGGTACGTGTTAAAATTCTTTTTATCACGGATACCAAGAACCTATGATTTTGGGGGACCCCCGTACCCCATAACATTACCAAAACATGAAAAGTCAGAGATAGTGTCACCAAGAGAAGCCTAAGGACGCAGGGTGGAGAAATGTGGCGTAGTGCAGACACCCCCTCCCCCGCGCCCCCAACAAAAAAGGGACATGGGCTTAAAACTAAGGACATGTGAACAGAGTATGAAATTCAGTTAGCAACATGTGAATATTGACTCATCAACTGCAAAACCGTTCCACACTGATGTGAAATGTTAATAGTGAGGAAAACTGAGTGACTGACACGTGGAAACTGTACTTTGTCATTTTCTTTCTTTCCTTTTCTCCCTTTCTTTTCTTTTTTGTTTTTGTTTTTGTTGTTGTTGTTACTGGGGATTGAACCCAGGGCATTCTACCTCTGAGCTACATCCTCAGTCCTATTTATTTATTTATTTATTTATATTTATTTTTCGGTACTGGGGGTTGAACTCAGGGGCATTCTACCTCCGAGCTATACCCCCGGCCCTATTTTTTATTCTTCATTTTGAAACCGAGTCTCCCTAAGTTGCGGAGTGCCTCACTAGGTAGCTGAGGCTGGCTGCGAACCCGGATCCTCCGATCTCAGCCTCCCAAATGCTGAGATTACAAGCGTGCGCCACCACGCCCGGCTCCCCTTTTTATTTTTTATTATTTATTTATTTATTTATTTATTTTTTGCGGTACTGGGGATTGAACTCAGGGGCATTCTACCTCCGAGCTATACCCCCAGCCCTATTTTTTATTCTTTATTTTGAAACCGAGTCTCACTAGGTAGCTGAGGCTGGCCTCGAACCCGGATCCTCCGGTCTCAGCCTCCCGAATGCTGGGATTACAAGCGTGCGCCACCACGCCCGGCTCCCCTTTTTATTTTTTATATGATACAAGATCTCATTAGGTTGCTAAGGGTCTCCATAAGTTGTTGAGGATAGCCTTGAACCTGCAATACTCCTGTCTCAATCTCAGGTACTGGGATTACAGGAGTGTGCCACCATGCCCAATTTATGTTAGTAATTTTCTATTAACCTAAAACTGGTCTAAAATTAAAAGTTTATGTGGGGCGTAAACCAGTACCTATAAAACCAGTACTTGGGAGGCTGAGATAGGACTGCAGGTCCAGGCCAGCCTCAGCAATTTAGCAAGACACTATTTCAAAATAAAAAGTAAAATAGGGCTGGGTGCAGATATAGCTCGGAGGTAGAACACCCCTCAGCTCAATTTCCAGTACCAAAAAAAAAAAAAAAAAAAAAGTTTATTAAGAAAAAAACGACGTGCTGGGCATGATGGCCCATACCTTTAATCCCAGTACTTCAATTCAGAGGCTGAGACAGGAGGATGGCAGGTTTAAGGCCAGCCTCAGCAACTTAGCAAGGTTCTCAGCAATTTAGTGAGACCCTGCTTCAAAACAAAAAATTTTAAAAAGGGGCTGGTGGTACAGCTTAGAGGTAGAACACCCCTGGGTTGAATCCTCAGTACCACAAAGAATAATAATAGTAATAATTATAAGCAATTTCTTTTCCAAATCCTGCTGATTCACTTAGTCTGGATTTCCTTCTGCTGTCTAAGGACAACATTTTTTTTTTTGCGGTACTGGGGATTAAACTCAGGGGCATTCGACCTCCGATCTATACCCCCAGCCCTAGTTTTTATTCTTTATTTTGAAACAGGGTCTCACTAAGTTGAGGGCCTCACTAGGTATCTGAGGCTGGCCTCGAACCCGGATCCTCCTGTCTCAGCCTCCCAAATGCTGGAATTACAAGCGTGCGCCACCACGCCCGGCTCTTATTCTTTATTTTGAAACAGGGTCTCACAAAGTTGCGGAGTGCCTCACTAGGTAGCTTAGGCTGGCTGCGAACCCGGATCCTCTGATCTCAGCCTCCCAAATGCTGGGATTACAAGCGTACGCCACCACACCTGGCTTGGACAACATTTTAAAAAGTAGCAATTTCAGAAGCTGGTCGTGGTGACACACGCTTATAATCCCAGCATTTGGGAGGGTGAGACTGGAGGATCCGGGTTCAAGGCCAGCCTCAGCTACCTAGTGAGGCACTCCGCAACTTAGTGAGACCCTGTTTCCAAATAAAGAATAAAAAATAGGGCTGAGAGTATAGCTCAGAGGTAGAATGCCCCTGAGTTCAATCCCCAGGACCACACACACACAAAAAAGTAGCAATTTCAAGAACTGGGCATGGTGGCGCATGCTTGTAATCCCAGCATTTGGGAGGCTGAGACAGGAGGATCCAGGTTTTCGGCCATCCTCAGCTACCTAGTGAGGCCCTCCTCAACTTAGTGAGACCCTGTTTCAAAATAAAGAATAAAAAATAGGGCTGAGGGTGTAGCTGGGAGGTTGAATTCCCCTGAGTTCAATCCCCAGTACTGCAAAAAAAAAAAGCAATTTTACTGGGGATTAAACCTAGAGGCATTCTACCATACTATAACTGTTGTTTTCCACCTGTGCTATCATGTGAAACAATTTTGTTTTTCGGTACTCCAAGCTGCACCTCCAGCCCTATTTATTATTATTCTGAAATAGAGTTTCATTAAGTTGCAGAGGGCCTCACTAAGTAGCTGAGGCTGGCTGAGAACCTGTAATCCTCCTGTCTCAGCCTTCCAAGTACTAGAATTACAAGCATGTGACACCACACCCAGCTTCCTATTTTATTTTGAAGCAGGGTCTCACTAAGTTGCAGAGGGCCTCACTAAGTTGCTGAGGCTGGCCGGGATCCTCCTGTCTCAGCCTCTCAGGTACTGTGATTATGCCTGTCTGAAACTGTTTGTTTCGTGGTCCTGGGGATTGAACTCAGGGGCATTTTACCTCTGAGCTACACCCCCAGCCCTTTTTATTTTATTATTTGGAAACAGGGTCTCACTAAATTACTGACAGCCTAAGTTGCTGAGGCTGGCTTCGAACCTGTGATCTTCCTGTCTCAGCCTCCCAAATACTGGGATTACAAGTATGCACCACCATGCCTGGCTTCTGGCTAAAAATTTTTAAAAATGTTCTACCTCTCAGAGGTAACTGACTTTCATACAACATAAGTTATTTGGTATAGGACAGCACATTAAATTACATAATTATTTATTATACATAAAGTAATTCTTGTAGCTACATAATTCACAAAACAAGCAATAAAATTAAATTCAGAACATTTTTATTCCGCATTCTTACCTTTTGTTGGACTGAGATTCTGATCTATAAATCCTCTTAGTTCTGCATTTGTGGAAGTCAAAGCAACCTGAATAACATAGTTTTAAAAATTAAAAATAGGATCTTTAGTATTATGGGATTACTTCACAAGTTATTTTATAGCTTCCACCAGAGGTCCATGTGAATTAATAATATTAACCACAGGAGTGTATTTTCTTTCTTTTCTTTTTTTGGTGGTACTGGGGATTAAACCCAGGCGCTCACACATATACCACGGAGCTACATCCCAGCCCTCTTTAGTTTATTTTGAAACAGGTTCTCACTAAGCTGTCCGGGCTAGCCTTGAACTTTCAACCCTCCTGCCTCAGCCTCAGTGAAAAGCTGGGATTACAGGTGTGTCACACCATGCCCAGAATAGCTTCGTGCTAGAGTGCTTGCTTAGCATCATTAAGGCCCTGGGTTCAATCACCAGGACCACACAAATGAAAAAATTGACTAGATATTACGTATGAGCAAAACCAAAAATCTATCGATTTTATGGTGTGTGCGTGTGCATGTGTGTGTGTGTGTGTGTGTGTGTGTGAGAGAGAGAGAGAGAGAGAGAGAGAGAGAGAGAGAGAGAGAGAGAGAAGCAGGCACTAGAGATTAAACCCAGGGACATTCCACCTCCAAGCTACACCCCTCAGCCTTATTTTATTTTGTTTTGAAACAGGGTCTTGCTAGATTGCGGAGGCTGTCCTTGAACCTGTGATCCTCCTGTCTCAGCCTCCCAAGTACTAGGATCACAGATGTGCATCACCATGTCCAGCTTACTAATATGTTAAGGGATCAAGTAAGGTCCATTAATGCCACATGCAAGCTGGGAGTGATGACGCAAGTCTCTAATCCCAGTATTTGGGAGGCTTAGACAGGAGGATTACAGGTTGGAGGCCAGCCTCAGCAATTTAGCAAGACCCTCAGCAATTTAGGAAGACCCTGAGCAATTTAGGAAGACCCTGTCTCAAAATAAAATAAGGAAGGCTGGGTGTGGTGGCCTACACCTGCAATCTCAGTATTTGGGAGGCTGAGACAGGAGGATCACAGGTTCAAGGCTAGTGTCATCAACTTAGTGAAACTGTCAACAATTTAGCAAAACACTGTTTCAGAATAAAATAATATAAACAGGGCTTGTGGGTGTAGTGCACAGGTGCAATGCCCCTGGGTTCTATCCCCAGTACCATAAAATAAAATAAAGTAAAACAAAATATGGCTGTGAGTGCAGATCTGAGTTAGAATGTCCATGGATTTAGTCTCCAGTACCCAAAACAAACAAGTAAGCAAACAAATGAAAACAATGCAAAGTGAAGTCCAATGGCCTCAAGTCTGATTAATTAGGTCTATACTCTGGCTCATAAGATCTACTAATTGGTCAAGTCCTGCAATCTTCACCTGCAAATTGAAGCTGATGCTAACACTCATCAATTCAGGCTCTTTCAAAGGTTAAATGAGATAATTCATGTGTCAGTCCATAGTACAGTATTTAGCACACACTGCACATGTTACTACTTAGCACCATAGTTCAGGGACTACCTATAACAAGTGTGCTTGTAAATTGCCCTTTAGACAACTTATTCATTTAAATAGCCGTATGGCTACTTGGCATCACAGCTAAATGTGGTAGTATTATCAGTTTTTAAAATTTGGTATAGAGCATGAAGGAGAAACAAAACAAAACAAAAAATTCCATTTTCAAAAACTTGTCACAAAGCAATTTATAATGAATGGCTTTTTTTTTTCAATACTGGGGATTGAACTCAGGGCATTCTACCTCTTAGCTACACCCCCAGCCCTATTTCTTATTCTTTATTTTGAAACAGGGTCTCTCTAAGTTGTGGAGAGCCTCACTAGGTAGCTGAGAGGTGGCCTCGAACTTGGATCCTCCGGTCTCAGCCTCCCAAGTACTGGGATTACAAGTGTGCGCCAGCATGCCCAGCTGAATGGCTTTTTTATTACCGTTTTTGTATTTATTTATTTATTCATTCATTCATTTATTTATTTATTTATTTATTTATGGTGGTGCTGGGGCATTCTACCTATATACTACTCCCAGCTCTATTTTTTATTTTTTTTTAACAGGTTTTTGTGTGTGTGTGTGTGGTACTGGGGATATATTTTTTAATTTTTTATTTGAAAACAGGGTCTCAAAAAGTTGCTGAAATCTCGCTACGCTGCTAAGGCTGGTCTTGAGTCTGTGAGCCTCCTGTCTCAGCCTCCCAAGTACTGGGATTATAGGACTATGCCACCATTGTTAATCTTAAATTATTGGTTTACACACAAGATTTGTAATCTTATAGCATTCCGAGTTTATACCTTGGTATCTTTCAAGGTAACATCACACCAAAAGGATTGTTTTAAATGGCTTTATTAGAGCAAGCCAAGGCCCAGCACTGTAAGAGAGAGGAAAACAAAACAAAACAAAAAAACACTGCAGGTACAAACACAGTACCTTTAACCATTGTCACTGTGCTGTACCTCTTATTTCTAGTAATTTGAAAAGTTTAAAGCACAAACCTTTGAAACTTTGTATCTGTATACTATCTTATAGTTAACTACTCAGTGTTTTTTATTATATATTCTTTTTGTGTGTGTGTGTGTGGTATTGGAGACTGAAGCCAGTAGCATTCTACCTCTGAGCTACACCCCCAGGCCTATTTTATTTTTTATTTTGAAATAGGGTCTCACTAAGTTGCAGAAGGTCTCACCAAATTGCTGAGGCTGGCTGTGAACCTGCGATCCTCCTGTCTCACTCTCCCAAGTACTGGGATTACAGGTGTGTGCCACCACGCCTGGTGATGACTTACAATTTCATAGGAGCTAACTATTTCATCATTTGGTAGGTCAAACGCTGTACTAACAGCTGTTTATTTTTGCTAAGAGGTATATTACCAGAAATATTTTTCATAACACTGATCAAATTTATGGCTGCAGCTAAAACTAAGATATCTATAAAACAGCTTCTTAATTCTAGATAACAGTAAAAATACTTTAGTTTCTTGTAAGTATTCAGTTGTTTTTTTTTTTTTTTTTTTTGCGGTACTGGGGATTGAACTCAGGGGCATTCTACCTCCGAGCTACACCCCCAGCCCTATTTTTTTATTCTTTATTTTGAAACCAAGTCTCACTAAGTTGCGGAGTGCCTCACTAGGTAGCTGAGGCTGGCCGCGAACCCGGATCCTCCGGTCTCAGCCTCCCGAATGCTGGGATTACAA
>PVLC010037729.1:0-15096 GCA_004027655.1 Graphiurus murinus
TGTGTGTGTGTGTGTGTGTGTGTGTGTGTGTGTGTGTGTGTGTTATTTCCCTTTGTTATTACCAGACTCATCCATCCACCTAACAATGGAAATCTCAGGAGAACATTTTCTCTAATCCTATTCCCAACTGTTAGTTCTGGTTTGTTTATCTATCTACTTTCTTGACTCACAGCCCAAACCTTCTGTATCGGTTTTGTTCCCAACACGGGGGAGCAGGAAGAAGACTCGTATGGCATTTTTTAGAGACATTTGTTATTGTGGCAGTGAGGAATCTGTAACACTCTGCCAGGATTGTCAGTTCGTCCCATGGCAGAGATGGCAGTTAGACAAATAGGAAATTCTTGGTTTACTTCCTAAAAACCCTTGTGCATTTTTACAGCCATGATAGAAGTGAAAACAAAAAGTATCTGAAAAAATTAATAGTTGGAGATTTTATCTTTCCTTTTCCTACAAGTTAGAGGAAAAGATAATGAGTTTACAGGTTTGCATCCCTTTGTTTAATACATTAATATTAATATTAGTTATGAGGCACTAATGCCTCATAGATACCACAATATTCTACAGGTTCAGGATGCCCATTTGATATGCATAAATCAATAGACAAACCTTCCCAGTTTCCTCACCTACAAATAGAGGAAATAGAGTGACATTAACATAAAAGGAATTTCTACTTCTCCCAGTCTGAGAAACTCTATTAAATTAATAAACTAGTTCACATGCCATCCTATGGTTTCTTTAGAAAGACCATGAGAAGTTATTCTCTTTACTGAAACTATAATTCTTAGTTTCTCAAGAATTTCTTGGAACTGGTCATTTCAAAGTGGGACACACTTTAGTTGGTTGTAGTTTTATTTGCTCATTTATTTATTTCGGCCTTGCTGGGGACTGAACCCAGGGCCTCATATATGCTAGGCAAGTGCTTTACCACTGAGCCATACTCTCAGCTCAGTTGTAGTTCATTTTAGAAGCAGAAATAACTATCCTACGTTTGCTGTTGATGGACAGGTTTTTTTTGTTTGTTTTTTTGTTTTTTTGGGTTTTTTTTTTTTGCGGTACTGGGGATTGAACTCAGGGGCATTCTACCTCCGAGCTATACCACCAGCCCTATTTTTTATTCTTTATTTTGAAACTGAGTCTCACTAAGTTGCGGAGTGTCTCACTAGGTAGCTGAGGCTGGCTGCGAACCCGGATCCTCTGGTCTCAGCCTCCCGAATGCTGGGATTACAAGCATGCACCACCATGCTCAGCTGATGGACAGTTTTTAAAAAGTTCTATTCTAGTGTCATCTTGTAGAAAGTTTGAAAAATATTTTTTTGGCCTAGTAATCCACAATTTCAAAATCAAAATAATTTTAATGTATTTTCTATTATTTTTCACACATATCCATTTTGCAAATGTGTGATTTAAAACATTATCTTGTCTTTATATATATTACACACTAAATATTTTCCGTTTTGCCTCAGTTTTCAATGTAATTATTTTAATGGTTGAAATGGTTTAATTGTAAGGATTACCCAAATTTTCTAATCTATTTCATTCTATGGATATATTGGTGGTTTGCAATTTATCATTGTTTAACATGGTGATTCAATAAGCAAGTTCATGAACTTTTTATTCAAGATTATTTTTTCATTAAATTTCAAGTTAATGAAATTTTGATTAAATTGAAATAAGCAAAAGAATCCATGTAAAATGGGCATGGTGATGAATGCCTGTAATCTCAGTACTTGGGAGGCAGACAGGAAGATCACAAGTTTAAGGCCAGCCCCTGTAACTTAGCAAGACATTCAGGAACTGAGCAAGATCCTGTTTCAAAATTAAAAATAAAATTAAAACATGAATGATCTGGGGGTATAGCTCAGAGGTAGAATGCCCCTGGATTCACTCCTTAGTACCAAAACAAACAAACAAAAAAAATCCACGTAGTCACTGAATGTCACCTACTTCTCCCTCTCCCTAGAGAACAACTACATTTCTACCTTAGTTGTCCTAACTTGAAATGTTTCTGCAAATTTTCTGCTAACTGCCAGTTCTTTAGGAAGTCCATCTCTGCATCTCCCTTAACAATAGATAGACGCTGCCATAATTGCGGTACTTCCCTTGAGGCTTCCTAGATATTAGATGTTTAGCATCAGTCTTCTGTAGGAGAGTGTAAGAAATGGGAAGACAGAAAAGACTTATTCTTGCTCCTCATAGTAATTCAAGGGCCTCCAGTATTGGAATCTTGATACCTGGAGGTTATTCAACAAATCACTGAAAGTTTTCATTTGAGATTAGGATTCACAAGATAATAAAGCATATATAAATCTTTAAATGCTAAAGGACTTGTGCAAACTCAAAACGACTTTCTTGAAATATTTAAATTGCAACAAGTGCTTTGTATGAGGACAACGTAATTAAAACTCAAAAAGGTTCAATGTAAATGGTGGCAGCTTCAATATAGATGAATATTTGCATGCAGACTAGTAAGTTATGAAATATAGACATGATTTTCTTTCTTAGTTTATCTAACTTCCCCAAATTCCTTTCTTTTCATAGTTGGACCTGAGTAGAGGCCAGGAGGTCCATTTCAATATCATTTTGGAATTTTCTCATGGAGCTACATGGCGACTTCATGATAAATTGTTCCAGTACTCGCTAAAAAAGCAGATGATAAAGTTGGTAATAAAAGAGATGATTTGAGAGGAAATTCAAATTAAAAATGCACATGTGTGCATTTTAGAAAGAACAGGGTTATTTATTTTAAGCAAACATGCCTTCAGATATGAGGTATCAAAATAATTTTTAAAATTCCAAATTCATACAAATTTCTTGGTATCATATTCCTGGGATTTTTACATGAAGTTGCTTAAAGTCTTATAATTATGAATAGGCCACACTAGACTATAAGAATTCCAAGTGAACTGAGCTGGCCATTCAACAAAGCAATTTCCACTTGTCCTTTTATTAATATTGAAAAAAATTATAAAATTCTGCTTGATAATTTTTTTCTATTAACTTATTTTTGTGATGAATTTGACACTAATTATTTGACTATTTAACTTCACTAAAATTATTTCCTAAACCATTTACAAATTAAAAAAACATAGTACTATGATATTTAGTGTAAACAGAAGATGAATAAAGCATGCTTAAAAGAAGAGATACACATGTAAACTTGATTAATGACATATTATTGTATATATGTGTTAAGGGAAGTAGAAATAAAGGAAAAAGGAACAATGTTGCCTTGAAAAGACAGAGAAAGCTTCATACTTCAACATATTATTGATGAAGAAATAGAAGACTTCAAAATAGACAATGTGGCCAAAGGCAATGAAGAATAAGAGGCAATCCTTTGGAAGAACATGGCACTAAATATTTGAAAAATTATGGTACATTCCCAGCAGTAAGAGTTTAGGATTTCTGCTATGGTATTAGAAGACGTAAATTTGAAGAAATTCTATATTTTGTTTTGCTTTGTTTTGTTGTGGTACTGGGGATTGAACTCAGGGGCATTCTACCTCCAAGCTACACCCCCAGCCCTATTTTTTATTCTGTATTTTGAAACTGAGTCTCACTAAGTTGCAGAGTGCCTTACTAGGTAGCTGAGACTGGCCGCGAACCCGGATCCTCGGGTCTCAGCCTCCCGATGAGGCTATATTTTGAAGAAATGCAAGTTCTAAGAGCACTATGTAAAGAAAGAAAAAAATAAGCAATAATAATAATAACAATAATAATGATAATAATAATAATAATAATAATAATAATAATAATATTAATAAAAACAATTGACTTAGGAGACAGGAGTTTTGTAAGGACAGAACAAGATGGGGCCATGAAAATAGTATGGAGAAGAATAAAGGAGGATCTAGATGACAGAAGGCTACAATAGAAAAGAAAAAGAATGTAGGATAGATATGTGAGCCATTTCTGATACAGAATACACATAGGTTTTTCACTGATTCTGTGACAGGCAAAGATGAGATGACTTTTAAGTATGCTAACTTGAAAGAGAATTCTGCAGGGGCACAGAGAGATAACAAAGTGAATAACTTTGTTGTTAGACCTGGGTTTGAACATTGACTCAATTCCACTTGCTGTTAAACAAGTGCTTTTAGGCAAGTCACTTTACCCAAGATTCACCCTCCCCTTCTTTTTTTTTTGCGGTACTGGGGATTGGACTCAGAGGCATGCTACCTCCGAGCTACACCCCCCCCCAGCCCTA
Source organism: Graphiurus murinus (assembly GCA_004027655.1). Taxonomy (NCBI): domain Eukaryota; kingdom Metazoa; phylum Chordata; class Mammalia; order Rodentia; family Gliridae; genus Graphiurus; species Graphiurus murinus. Next base: position 4,208 of record PVLC010037729.1, read on the forward strand.
TTTTTTATTCTTTATTTTGAAACAGGGGTCTCACTAAGTTCAGGAGTGCCTCATTAGGTAGCTGAGGCTGGCCTTGAACCCACATCCTCCAGTCTCAGCCCCCCAAATGCTAGAATTACAAGTGTGTGCCACCATGCCCGGCTTACCCTCCCCTTCGGATTAAAACAAATACTACTGAGAATATTAAAAGACTTGTCTCACAAATGTTTTATACACTGCCTAGCACCTTGTAAGTGTTTAATAAATCTACTGGTTCCAAAACTATATGGTCATAGGACTCTCCATTATTTTAACCAAGTTGCTGACCTTTTATTTTCTAGATAAAAACTAGATGAGAGTATCTGAATATTTGCATATTGATTTTTCTCATCTTCTTCTGTTTTCCTGATTAATTCAATTACAATGGATTCAGCAAATCTTTATGCAGTAGCCATCTCAGTTTGTTTGTATGCTGATATAATGGGATACTAGAGACTGAGTAGTTTATAGAGATTTATTTCTTATAGTTCTGGCAGTTCAGGGAGCTCAGAAGTACATGGTCAAGGGGCCTGGATCTGTCCAGACCTTATTCCTGCATCATACCATAGTGGGAGGTAGAAGGGCAAGAAAGGATGAGTGTGGGAGAGAAACAAAAAGAACGAGGGGGGAGAGAGAAAGAGAGAGATTCTCTATGGAGGTTCTTCAAAAGAATAGGAATAGAACCATAGATATGATCCAACTATACCACTCTTCAGTATCTTTCCAAAAGAATTAATATCAGAAAACTATGGTGATACATGCACAACCGTGTTTACATAAGCACAATTCACATTATCTAAATTATGGAACCAAACTAGGTGCTTGTCAACAGATAAATCAGTAATAAAAAAGCAACAGAATTTTACTCAGCCATAAAGAACTAAATTATGTCATTTGCATGAAAAGGGATGGAATTAGATAATGTTATGCTAAGTGAGATCAGCCAGTTGAAAGTCAAGGGTTGTGTGTTTTCTTTCACATGTGGAAACTAGAGAGAAAATAGAAACAAAAGCGTCTCTAGATAACTGAAGAGAGCAACCAGTAGGCTAGTGGAACAGGACAGGGGAGGGAATTAGGAAGGGGAAATGGAAGGGCAGACGAAAGAAACAATTGAATTTATGCTGTGCTCAAGCATGTGTTCACTATTATATACGGGAAGGGGTGGGTAGCAGGATGGAACCTGAAGGGAAACACACCGAGACCTGTGTACATGTTTGTTTGTATGATTTTGAACCTCACCATGATGGATAATTACCACACAGCAATGGAAGAATATAACAAAAGAAGTGAAAACAGCAGTGGCCTGTGACAATTCTTCCTCACCCTAGATCTTTAGTACCCTGCTAGAAAACTGCAGGAGCTGGAAAAAAACTGTACTATAGCCATGGAAAAATAATCCCCTCTAATTTATGTGTAACTTTACATATTTCAGTTCTTGATTCTGAGAAAGAGATGCCCAGAGAACCGAGCCATCAATAAATAAAATTGCCCCAAGTTTCCAGTTCTATACCTCAGGGCCCAAGTAAGTGTTCATGAAAGTTAAAACTGTGCTGTTATATACTTGAATATTTGTGAAGAGCATAGTTTAAAGCCTGACATACAGAGGTTACAACTAAATGCCTAGGAATTATCATAATCAAAGAATGAAGAGAGCCTTAATTTTATGTTTATATTATTTTGGATGTTAAAAATACACATTCATGTACACATATAATTTGAGGTAGCTAAAATCAACCTATTTTGAGTATAACTGGAAATGTAGTATGATTTTTTTTTTATCTCTCACAGATGCTGCCCACATGATCAGCACCCCAAAGTCAAGCAGAACTAGTTCTTTCACAAGCTTCTTGTGAAAAAATATTGTGTAAAATATTGGCCTTCACGGCAATATTTTACATGAGCACATCATTTGTTTCTGGCATTTTATTAAAAGTGAAGTGGTTTAATTCACATGGTATGGAGGTACTGAATGTAGTCCTACTTTTATACGCTTCAGCACACAGTATAAAGGGTGAGATGGTCATTGGCCTCGAATGACTGATTTCTACTCAACAAGGCAGAAAGGAACAGAACTCCTGGCAACTTGATGTGATGCGTGTCATGGCAGGTCAACAGGCTGCAACCACCCAAACTCATTTGTTTAGGCCTGATTAAGTCCAGCAGGGGGAGTATGAAAATGAATTCAAAAGGATCAAACGCGAGAACAGCATCAGGAAAGCCATGTAGAGTAGGCTTTCATTTCTTCCTACAATAGGGAGCCGTGGCCCTGTGCTGTCAAGTTCATGAACTTGCTAACAGCTTTTTATAGGAACAGTACGTTTTCTACATTTGATCTGAAAGAGACACATCTGAGTGTTCACCAGTGTCCACTTGCATCTGGAATCGTGGCAGCATGGAATTCTTCAATGTCTGACATTTAAAAACTGGCTTCGAATACGGCGCTTTGTGCGAGGTAAACCTACTGCGCTCCCAATACTTCCTTGAAAAGGTTGACAAGAAAACCCAAATGAGACCATGTTTCACTGTCTGGTTGTCATTGTGTGGTAGAGAGCAAGCTAAGCATAGGGGGAGGCAGGGTCAGGAAAGGGAAAGAAGAATTGTAATTAAAGCGCTCACACCGAGAGAAAAATTCCTATTTTTCTTTGATAAATAAGGCACTACTTTTACCCTCTGTAACAAGGCACAGTTATTTTAATGATGTAATATTTCTGCTGTAACTATTGAAGAGGTTTGGCCAATGTGGTGCTTTTACTGGTTTTCTTTTTTGTTCTATGGGTCTTTTACACATTTTGAGAAAAAATGGGCCCAGTTATAAGAAGAATCCAACTTGCTTCCTAAAGGGATGTAATATTCCAACCATGAACTTTCATGAAGTTGGAATTTCAGAATTATGTTGTTGTGTCAAAAATCAGACAAATTTTAACATCTTATATATTTGTCTCATTGTTTTCAATAGTCTGAGATACTTGTACTCTCTTACTTCCAAATTTAAAAGTTATAAATCTTACACAATTTTCATAATTTCTCTTAGCCATTATTTCCTCATTTATCAAATGGAAATATTAGTACCACCTCTCTCCAGGGATTGTTATAAAAATGAAATTAGATAATGCAAGTGAAGTCTATGGCACGCTACCTTCCACACAACAACCATGCAATAAAATGCTGGCTGTCATAATAAGCAAGAAGAATATTCCCATACGTGAAAAACTTCTTGTAAAGTTTGCTTCCCATTCAGATATATAAAGTTATATTTGTATCTCCAGGTTTGAAACCAATGAGGTACCTACCTGTGTCAATTGTCATTTCCTAGCTACCACATAACCATCTCACCATTGAACTCTGCACACCTTACCCAAATTGTTCCATTCTGAGTGAACTAGTGGGCCTTGAAATGTTCACATTACGGATCCCGGTCAAATGCCCTCTTCCAATTTTTATCTTTTTTAGAAGCTGCCACTTTTAAAAGGCCACACAAAGTGACAGAAGCAGTTCGGAGGCAAGTCTTACTTTGCCTTGCACTGACAGATAGAAATAAAATATCTATCCCAATAATTAATTCCTCAGCTGCTTCTGCCACCTACTCGCCAACAGATAATTCCATTAAATATGTGTTGAGCACATATGCTAGAGGCTCTTCGTTGCAATTTACACACGTTGGTTCCTGACTCCTTTTATGAAATTTTAAATGGTGAAAAGAGGTAAACACTGATTATCTGTGTATTTGACAAATGAATGCCTCAACCAAAATTTTACAGCTAAAAAGGTTATTTACTTAAGTGAGATTCTTTTTTTTTTTTTTTTTTTTTTTGGTGTGTGTGCATGGAAAGGTCAGATTTTTTTCCTCCATTGCTGTGAAATTGCTTCTGCTTTTTAGCAAATCTTTTAAGACAGCTATTCTCCTTGCAATCTTGACAAGGACACAAAAAGATGTGGCCTGAGGAAATCACATGAGCAGCATAAAATCCTGGCTGGAATCTCAGGCAGCCCACAGTTTGTGGTTTTTGAAAGTCTGTCAAAAAAGTTGCGTAATATGAAAGTGAAGACAGGACTTCTGAACAAAAATCAATAGCTGGATCTTTTGAACTGCCCATGTACAAAGTTCTAATGAAAATGTCCTTGAGGGGAGTGTTAATAGTGGACTTTGAGATCAGCCTCGATACTGGTCTGATAACACTACAGAGCATTTGAAGTTTTCAAAGAATCTGAGACTTGAAAAGTTTGGCTCAAACACTGAGGATGTAAATGCCTCTGAGGGGTCTGAGAAATAGCAACCGACCGCTGAAGAATATATGATGTATGTGTTTTCTGAACCATGTCAAATTTTAGCCACAGGATACAATTTACTTCAAGGGGGTTGATAGTTCTCTAAAATGCAGCACTCCATGTTCAAACTAATAATTGATCAGGCACTAGGTTCCATGTAGTAAGGGCATAGAAAGGACTAAAAATAAATCACCCAGGAGAGCTGATTAGAGGGCATTTTTTCCCCTAAATACATTGGAAATCATCTTCTGACTGGATGGGTGTTGATATAATATTCATTCATATTGTTTCCCCTGTTTTTACCTTTCACTTTTTTTTAATACAATTTGTTCATTTTGATCTGAGCTACAGAATAATTCATATCTAAAAATCATGGTAGCACTAGTGTACAAATTAGAGGTCAAGATAGATTTTAGGTCATTTATTGATAATTCTATTTTTTTCTCTCTCTCTCATCTTCAAACCTTAAGTAAAAATACTCATTATTTGTGGATGAAAAGGACGAACATTTCTTAATAGATTGGGAAAAACCAGTCAAAGAAGTAAAATATACATACATCAGCATTTTCAAAACCTGGCCTTTAAAATTGGAAATATTTCAGTTCTCATTTGAGTTGCTTTTGAAAAATCTATTTTTAAGCCATCCTTAAAATTACCACCTACCTGTCCCTCAAAGGTAAGTAAACATTCTTTGTGAGTGATAAAGAAAATATATTTTTGTTATTCCACAGCCTAACTACCCAACCTACTTCACACACAACAGAGTAATATCTTCAACATAAAATGATTCTTGCTTTTAGGGGGAGGCACAGAACTGATTTAAATTATTTACATATGGTAGGCAAATATACTAGACTTATTTGCCATTCATATAATCAGGATAAGAATACTTGTGCATGGATGTCTTTACCTATACTAGCTTGTACCCAACAAAGATGTGTGATTAACCCTGTTGTACCCAAGAAATGTATAAAAATCTATGCTAAAAAAAAAAGAAAAAAAAAAGAATATTGCTATCACTATTAATTATACACTCAAAGTCTCTATAGCTATACTTTTAAAATTTTTGTTATTTTCCCAGAGAGATTTTTAGAAACAAGTAGGTTATTTTGAATACATAGAGGGTTGAGAAATGTATCTCACATTGGAATTTAAACCAAGACTATACAATCCCAGAACCCAAGCTCTTAGGCAACACACACCACCTCTGCAGGCTCTGTGATCAGCTTCTTAGACTCCAATGGGAACATCACAGCAGGCATCACTGAACAGTCTGGGCTGGATCTCAGCAGTCCTAAGTAAAGCACGGAGTCCCATGATCAACAATTTACTGTTTATACTCTGTTTCTGGGAAGTAAAGTCTAAAACGGGGAATGCAACCAGACATGGTGGCACGCACTTCTAATCCCAGTACTTGGGAGGCTGAGACAGGAGGATTGCAGGTTCAAGGCCAGCCTCAGCAACTTAGTGAGGCCCTTCACAATTTAGTGAAACCCTGTTTCAAAAAAAAAAAAAAAAACAGAATAAGATAGGGTTGTAGGTGTAACTGAGAGATAGATTGCCCCTGGCTTCCATACCCAGCACCATACACACCCACACAAAAGGGAATGTATGCACTGATATAATGAGGGGAGTATGTCCAGAATCAACACCAACACAGACCTCGACGCAGGAGGGAAATCCAAGCAAACACATGGGTTCTATTAGAGTCTAATCTCAGTTTGATCACACTGGAAGCTCTGGAACATGAAGAATATCAGAGTCATCCCACCTTGAAAGGAGGTCTACCAGCATCATTCTGACTATCGCTCATGGAAGCTTTTGGAGAGGCATAAACTCCTAGGAGTTTCTATCTATGTTAAGTGACTCCTAATAAGCAAGGGCTCTTTTTCAGAAAAGAAGCGCATCTGAAAGCCAGATAGCATCACTGTTCAAGGCTCCTGGTGGGTAGATAGATGCCCTGTTAAACAAAGAAAATCTGAAAAAGGCAACACCATTCACTGTAGACAGGAAGAGAGGGTGGACATTGGGTTGAAAGAGGGCATTATTAGTGTGCTTAGTTACCCAGCAGAACCACGACTGACCTGGGGGATGAGACTGACTTCTCTCAGGCTTCCACAGATTCTGTCCTTCAGGGGATGTTCTCTACCTCTCTCAGCCTCATCTATCTCAATTATACATGCATTTCATGAACCACATTATCTCTAAGGTGGATTGTAAAGTTTAAACTTATGATGCAAGGTTCAAATTTTCTCCCTAAAATATTTTTCTTCGCACAAATATTTAATTAATCCGCATTTCCTATGCCTGAGATCTAATTATACACTTTCTTCTATACGAAGGGACAGGCATTTCCCTTTTAACCACAGGAACAATCTGAACTTTACATAATATCTGCCAGTCACATCTGTTTAGATTCCATGAAGGTACTGCAGACTCAACAACTCTTACATATTTATAATACTTTCCTTAAAATTGTCCCCAAGCTATGCATTCTCTGTATCTGCAAGTAGGGTACCATCATTTTCAATGATGGTCAACTCTGAAAATAGGAGTCATCTTTGCACCATATCTCTCCAACTTTTATTATATCATACTTTTCTTCATGTATATACAGTTATTGCCATCTCTTAGGTTCATGTCCTTAGCCCTTGATTTCTATACTGTCTCCTGTTTCTATTCCTCTCCCCTCTTGCCCATTTTATACACCATGGTGAGATATTAGTCTGCAACAGCACTCTTTTATAGACTCCTAATAATCCCTCTCTATGAAAAATGGAAAGCCAACAAACAGCAGGGGATGAGGAGAAAACGTATGTTTTCATCTTGGCATCCAACAACTGAATCTACATTTTAAACTTTATCTACAAGAAGAAGTATGATATGCAGTCTAAAGCATAGACTTTGTAGATAGACTATCTGGATGAGAATTATTGCTCCTAGTAATTGTTGCATAATTCTAGCAAAGTCAGTTCACTTTTCTGTTTCATTTTCCTCAATGCTAAATGGAAATTAAAAAAAAATCTACCATATTGAGACATTCTGACGATTGTAACTAACATGTGTCAAGTGTTTAGAATAGCATCTGATACATAATAAAGGCTCAATAAAAGCTATTTTCCATTATTGATTCTCTTCTTCATAAAGCTCTATTAAATATACTGAAATATTTCTTGTACCATTTCAACATTCATTTCTTTGTCAAGTCTTCCAATACTTATTGACTGAGCACTTACTTGGTGCTCTGTGCATAGCACTGGTTCAGTGGTATACAAGAGAACAGTATCCTGCCTTTATGTAAGTTACAGTCTAGACGGAAAGCAAAGATTAATAAGAAATTCCAATAAATATTCCTATATCAATACTGTTCTCCCTTTCTCTCACTTGAAATATCTTCCTTTTCATTCACTACTTACATATCTATAACCCAATTTTAAGATCTAAGTCAGACTGGAGGGATTTACTGAAGTCTTCCTTGGAAAGAGGTATTTGAGTCAATATGAACTTTCATACTGAGTATTGCTGTAACAACTATTTTCTGTTTTACTAGAGTCATTTCTTTGGTCATTGCTGATGTCTTTTAAAATTTAAAGTAAGACATTCTTAAGGCCAAAGATAAAGATACTGTCCTGTTTTTCCTGAAGTGCCTATCAATGTCTTGAAGAATAATTATGAAAAGCATATTAATTGCCTAATGATCAATCTCTCAAGCTGTAAATTGATCTAAGCCAATGCTTTGTTGCCATAGATATTTGCTAGCCTGCTATGTAGAGATGAACTAATATTTTTGTCCATCAAAGAAAGAATGAGAATGACCCAAGTCTATTCCTGGAGGTGAACCAGACACTTGTCAAAAAAGGACTTCAATGAGAAAAGCAAGAGGAGAGTGAAGACAGAATCTTTGATTTCTCCAATGTAAAGAAACAGAACATGTGAGGTCTTTGTTGCTTAAGGTACAGCCTTTGATATGAGGGAGCTATTTCTTCAAGATGGAGAAGAATGTATCTTAGAGCTGGCCATGCAGACTGCAGATACCCTGGATAAAGGGCATCACTGACTTCAGATTCAGTCAAGCCAAGGGGTTTCTTAGAGGATCCAGGATGCCTGCCATGGAAGCAGAATTCCAGTGGTCCACACCAGCTGTCACACACACTTCTTAGCTCTGCCTCATGATCCCTGCCCTCATTTAGTTTGATCCTACTTGCTGGCCACACATAGGCCATTAATCCTAGAATTCCTCTCATCCCATCTCATCTATTCATACCTTTATCTATGTCCAACTATTGTAAGAGCTTCGAATCAGCTCAGTTTCATTCTAGCAGAAAAATCTCCTAACATTCACTTTCTTTACATGCTTAATATTTATTTAGAAACCACATCAGCCAGTTACTATTCAGAAAATCAGGTTATGGCCAAGAACCAAAAACACATTGTGACTACCCACAAGAGTTTATAAAGAGGCAAAATTAGGCAAGTTAAGTCATAAAAAATATATAATATATGCTGGTAAGAGTTGTAGAGAAAAGAGGATAAGAAGATGTATCAAGTCAATTATTTGGTTGTGGAACTGGAAGAGTGGTTGCTATTTTATGTTTAGTGGTCTGGGGAGGATTCTTTTAATACAGCAGATAAGAATTGAGAACCTAGCGTTATTTTTCTTAGATTGAATCTCAGATTCATAATTAAATAAACTTATTACCTCGGAACATTTTTTAAGTTTTCTATATTTTAGTTCCCTACTTATATGTAAATATGACTGTATCCACTATATAAAATTATTGAAGTATTAAATGAGATGGTATATGTCCAAATTTTTGAAAAAGGGCCTGGAATATATTAAGCATTTTATTGATACTCACTATTATAATTTTTATTAAGATATATCTATCTATATTTCAAAAATCTAAAAACAATACAACTTGCTTTCCTTTAGAATGTGGATAAGTTTTGTAGAAATAATGACTTACAGCAATTTGAGCAGCTTGGTATCTAGTCAATTTAGGCCTTCTTTTTCATGAAGCATGAGACATTTAAAAAATGGATAAGGGCCAGAAATGGTGGTGCACGCTTGTAATCCCAGCATTTGGGAGGCTGAGATCAGAGGATCCGGGTTCACGGCCAGCCTCAGCTACCTAGTGAAGCACTCTGCAACTTAGTGAGACTCGGTTTCAAAATAAAGAATAAAAAATAGGGCTGGGGGTATAGCTTGGAGGTAGAATGCCTCTGAATTCAATTCCCAGTACCGCAAAAAAAAAAAAAAAAATGTATAAGGATGTGCAACATGTAGACTAAATTGTAATATACAACATGTTGTGATGCTCATGGAAAAGCTGGGGAAATCAGTTGAAAGAGAAAAGAAATATAATTCTCCTCATTAGAAACACTCCTTTATGAGCCAGGCGTGGTGGCACATGCTTGTAATCCCAGCATTTGGGAGGCTGAGACCGGAGGATCTGGGTTCACAGCCAGCCTCAGCTACCTAGTGAGGCACTCCGCAACTTAGTAAGACCCTTTTTCAAAATAAAAAATAAAAAATAGGGCTGGGGGTATAGCTCAGAGGTAGAATGGCCCTGAGTTCAATCCCCAGTACCACAAAAAAAAAAAAAAAAAGAAACACTCCTTTATGAACTAACATACTTCAGTTTGGATTTCTCTGTAATTTTTTTTAAAAAGTTATAAAGGTTTTTGCTTCCACTTTCCATATTATAGATACTAGGGAGATATCAAATAATCACAATTTCTGGCCCAATTAATAGGCATTCTCAATAACTTCTTATTGTTTATCCCTCAAACTCTTTCCTAGACCACTAGCAGATACTGAAGAGCATAGCCAAATACCATAATATTTACTGTGGTGGGTAAAGAAGACTTTTTATACATTCCCAAAAGGAAGGCAAATCCAATTTTATATAATATTGTTGAGTTAATTCAATATCAACCTGGAAAGAAAGAAGTCAAGGAATTAAAGATTGTAGGGTGTTGATGTAATAGCCCCCACCCTTCCTGAAACAGGCTCATCCTAGCCCTGGCAACAGGGCTCCACCAATCCCCGTGCCTTCTCTGTGTTACCTTTCCTGCACCCTCAAAAAGTTTCCCTGCCTCTGTACACTCCCTATAAAAGGCTGAACTAAGACACAGTTGGGGTTTGTACCACGATTCCACTGTCTTGAATGAGGCTTGAACCCTCACTTGAGTTAGCAATAGAATCTCCTTCTTGCTGTTGCATTACTCTGTGTGCAGTGATTGTCTCTTGGAGGGCACCCCCAGATTTGTGCATAACAGGATCACTTGTTCTGGTTACACTTATAAAGTCTACTTTCTCTTTTAGTGAATATTCACTGTACCAAATTTATAAGGCAAAAATATAAGTAGTTTAAGAACAGATGGGAGCCGGGCGTGGTGGCGCATGCTTGTAATCCCAGCATTTGGGAGGCTGAGACCAGAGGATCCGGGTTCGCGGCCAGCCTCAGCTACCTAGTGAGGCACTCTGCAACTTAGTGAGACCCGGTTTCAAAATAAAGAATAAAAAATAGGGCTGGGGGTATAGCTCGGAGGAAGAATGCCCCTGAGTTCAATCCCCAGTACCGAAAAAAAAAAAAAAAAAA
>PVLC010037730.1:0-14986 GCA_004027655.1 Graphiurus murinus
ATACAACCCCAGGCCTATTTTATTTGGAAACAGGGTCTCATTAAGTTGCTGAGGATGGCTTCAAACCTGTGTTTCTCCTGTCTTGGCCTCCCAAGTACTGGGGTTACAAGCCTATGCCACCACTCCCAGCTTTATTTTATTTTTTGCAGTACTGGGGATGGAACCTGGGGGCGCTCTAACACTGAACCACATCCCCAGCCCTTTTTAGTTTTTATTTTGAGACAGTCTCTCTAAGTTGCCCCGGCTGGCCTTGACCCTGTGCGCCTCCTCCTCAGCTCCCTGATTCACCAGGACTATAGGCGAGAGCCACCTCACTCAGCTTAGACTTCCTTTTTCTGCTAGTCTCCCGGCCATGGTTAGGTATCTAGGTCACCCTCGCTCCCCCCCAGGCAGCCTTTGTCCCTCTCACCACAGTCACTGCCTCTGCTGTGCTCCCCAAAGTGAGGTCTAGATAAACAGAGATGACTTGGGAGAGGAACAATTACTTTATATTTTAATAATTATACCTTTATTTTCATAAGGATTAGAAAAAATCCCAATGAGAAGGTCAAACTACTGGTTTCACAGATCTCATTCCTTGGGATGGCAGTGAGATGAGATAAGTTTCCCTCTTAAGTAAATGTACTTAAGTTCAAAGTGAGTTAAGTTAACAAAAACAATATTGAGTTAATACAGTGCAAATGGTTCCCTGATACGGAGGAAACCGGCTGTTGGGGAGTGAGACTAGGAGCATCAGGGCCATCTTCCTGAGTGCCCAGTCCCTGCCCTTGGGGAGCTTGTGGTAATCCCCCCCGGGGGGGGCAGTGATTGTGGCCGAAAGAGAGCAACCTGAATAATACATGTAAAGGCTGAGGGCACTCTGAGAAATGACCTCAACCAGTCAGAGGACTGCTTCCCATGACCCTTGACCTCACCCCTCCTCCACGCACCCTCACCAGCAGCTAAAGGTCCACAGCGCCATGGCACCCGTGAGCAGGAGGGGCTCCTCCACGGCCAAGGACGCTGCACCCTCCAGAGGCCCCTCTTTGCCAGGCCCTGCACATTCTGCCACACAGCTGCCATTGAGACAGGTCTCTAAATTCCTTCTTCCAGCTGGGCGTGGTAGCACATGCTACCCAGCATTCGGGAGGCTGAGACCGAAGGATCCGGGTTCGAGGCCAGCCTCAGCTACCTAGTGAGGCACTCCACAACTTAGACTCGGTTTCAAAATAAAGAATAAAAAATAAGGCTGGGGGTATAGCTCGGAGGTAGAATGCCCCTGAGTTCAATCCCCAGTACCACAAAAAACAAAACAAAAAACCAAAAAATTCCTTCTTCCAGCTGCTATGTTCCTGGCCCCAGAAGAGCCCCCCTTTTCCTCCCTGTCCCCCTCCATGCCATCCCCTCCTTCTCTGCCTCCTGGGGGGGATCTTGGAGTTTATGGGGTGGGCAAACAGTGTATCAGTCTGAGGGGGGCAGTGACTGTGGGGGACCCTGGGTTGGCCTGGCCCTCCCAGGCAGATGATGGCTGAGAGCAGGCAGAGGGCAGGGCAGAGCAGCCAGCAGAAGCCCAGTCTCTATGACCTCATCAGTCTGGGGGAAGGGGGATGATGGGGGGCTGTGAGCAGGTCTGAGCACAGAGGGGAGCAGGGACAGCACCTCCGTGACCCCTGGAGGTCAGGCCTCAGCCCTCAGGTGCCCAGGCATCGGAGGTAGGAGCTAGACCTGGGGGGTGGTAGAGTGGAGAGAGCCAGCGGAAGAGACAATCTGCCATCTCCAGGGGCAGCAGCAAGGAGGAGCTTTGATTTGGAACACTTGAGAATCAGTTTAAGAACCTCTGAAGCCAGGCATGTGGTGAGGAACAGCTGTAATCCCAGTACTTGGGAGGCTGAGATATGAGGATTGCAGGTTAGAGGCCAGCCTCAACAACTTAGCGAGACTCTCTACAACTTAGCGAGACCAGTTTCAAAATTAAAAAATTAGCTGGGCGTGGTGGCGCATGCTTGTAATCCCAGCATTTGGGAGGCTGAGACTGGAGGGTTCGTGGCCAGCCTCAGCTACCTAGTGAGGCACTCCACAACTTAGTGAGACCCTGTTTCAAAATAAAGAATAAAAAATAGGGCTGGGGGTATAGCTCGGAGGTAAAATGCCCATGAGTTCAACCCCCAGTACCAAAAAAAAAAAAAAATTAAAAAATTAAGAGCCGGGCATAGTGGCAAGCACCTGTAATCCTAGTACTTGGGAGGCTAAGATAGGAGGATCGGAGGTTCATGGCCAGCCTCAGTAACTTAGTGAGGCTCTAAGTAATTTAGCGAGACTCTGTTTCCAAATAAAAAATAAAATAGGGCTGGGGGAAGAATACCCCTGGGTTCCATCCCCAGTACCACACACACACACACACACACACACACACACACACACACGGGCAGGGGGAGTAGCTTAGTGGTAGAACACCCATGGATTTAATCCCGAGTACCAAATAAATAAGTAAAAAGAAAGAAAAGAAAAAAGAACCTTTGAGATCCTTGGCTTATTTATTTACTTATTTAAGTGTCACTGGGAATTAAACCCAGGGCCTTCCACATGCTAGGCAAGTGCTTTACCACTGAGCTACACCCCGGCCTCCCTTGGTTATTTCACAAAGAAGGAAGCTGAGGCTTAGAAGGATGAAGCACCTGTCCTCCCCCGCCCCACAACTGCGCACATTCCACTTGTTTCTGCAGGGCCCAGTGGAGCTGGAGGAGCAGCCTGGGCTTCTGGCAGGGAGCCACTGATGGCCCTTAGGAGAGGGAGACCAGAGTCAGACCTGGACAGCTTTGAATACCTACATGGCTTCATTTCCATGATCCTGCCCGGCACCCAAAGTCAAAGCCTGGGAGGAAAAAGGCCCACCAGAGAGACACCTGGGTTTAGGCACCTCCTTCCCCCAGACACCCCAGGCTGGCCACTCATTAATTATTCATTCAGTCAGCAAGTCTGTCCCCCACTGAGCCCCAGGGCCTAATCCATAAAATGGGATGTTAATTCCAAACCCTGCCCCAGTACCTAGTGAGAAGCTCAGTGGCAGAGAACAGAGGAGAATCAGTCCTCCATTTTCAATGAAAGCCATTCCTGAACTGTGAGCCCTGTGGGCCTGGGGCCCTGGCAGGATGGCCTCCCCATTACCTCTGAGCCTGCTCCAGCCAAGGGTGAGTCCTGGAGCGGCCCTGACCCTCCCCGGACTGAGCAGCCCAGGGAAAAAGCAGGGAGATCGATTGCAATATAGCAAGCAGCGGGATTCAGGCCGTCTGGCCCTGGACAGATCAATGCATTCTGTTCATGGTGGAGGGACCTGGGGGATGGGATACGGGGACAGAAGAACCCTAAGGTGCAGAGGCAGGGAGCTCTGGGAGTGGGGAAAGCAGAACTGGGTTACCAAGGAAGGGGCATGGGACTGAGGCCCCAAGGGATGAGGACTAGGGGAGTCGGAGAGGAAAGGGAGGGGCTCCAGGGGCTCCCTTCTCTCCAAGGACCCTCCATGTACAAGACCTATTATAATCTTTTGAATCAGAGAGTCAACGTACAGGAAGATGCCAGGGACTGGTGAAACTGAGCATCAGAACAAGGGAAAGCAGGGGGTGGGAAGTGGGGGGACTCTGTCATCCTCAGCTCTGCCAGAAAAAGCGGTGACACTAGTGAAGGCTGGGGTGACCATGAAGCGGTGGGCGCCCCCCTGTGGCCGGCTAAGGATAAAGGCGCAGGTGCTTCGGAAGAGAGCGACATTGTTATTTGTTCCACCAATTCCAAATCCCACGTTTATTTATGGGCCTGATTTATTTTTATCCTCCACTGCATTCTTTTACATGAGATCACTGTAACTCATTATGGGAATTAAGATCCCAACATCTTAATGACAGCCTCTCATCAGCCGTCAGGCCCGTCCCCACCTGGCGTCTTTAGCCCGGATGTTACCATCCACTCTGTCCTCTGGCTGCCGCTGGGCAACATTCACACATGACATCATCTTCAAAGGAAGAGAACGGGGAGAAAGGAACGAGAGGGAGACGGCAGAAAGAGAGACAAAGGGGAGAAAGTGGAGGCAAGACCGAGACCAGGAGCAACAGAAAAGAGAGCCGAAAAGGACTCTGGGGCCCCTGCTGGAGGGCCTCGTCATCCCCAAACTAGGGGCTCTGTTTCCCTTTCCCTGTCAATCAAGAAGCCAGACAAGGTCCCTTCCATGGGGACCTGAGAGGCTGTCATATGTGAGCCCCTGATGCTTTGCCTGGACAGAGGAGGTAGAGCTGCAGCCTAGGCGGAAGGGAGGCCAGAAAGCCCCCAGGTGGCACTGACTCAGGAGCCCACAGGGCTGGGTCGCTGGGCGGGGCAAGGGGAGGGCAGTGTGGCGATTACTGGAAGGGTAGAGGGGCTGCTCAGCCCCCAGAGCACATTGCCCACACGCCAACACATGCAGCCCGGGCTCCTCAGCCCCCCTCTGCAGCCAAAACAAGAGGAGCCCAAGGCGCCCTGAAGGAGCCCCGAGGCGCTGCCACCACCAATCGCCCCTGACAACTCCATCCTGCTGGCACCTGCTGCAGCCAGGGAGCACGCTGTGCTTGGAGGTTAGAGGCCAGAGGACAAAGGTCAACCAGGGTCAGATGTGTCTCAAGCTTGGCAGAGGCTCTGGGAACCATCCCTTGCCCAGCCCACCCAGCAAAGGTCTTGGCCTCTGTCTTTGGGTGCTCTGGCTATTTTCCTCCATGCTTGTGCCCTGCACCCCACTGTCTGTGGGTCCTTGGAGCAGAAGCCCATCTGTGTCTGTTTTCTAAAACCAGCTTTTCCACCCCATACCACAGCAACCAAAGTCATTTTCCAGGCAATTGCCTTTCTGTAAACATTTCTGTGTAATATCCCCCCAAATTGCTAATGCCCAGCGCCCTGTTGAGTCTTCCTGTCACTCCAACCAGAGCCTCTGAGGCGGGGTGAGTGGGGGAAGGGCAACTGGGGGCAACTGCACTGGGGATTAGAGACAGAGGGTCAGCCTAGCTCCCAGCCAGGGACCCCCCCCAACCCTGTACCCCACGCCTCTCCATTCTCTGCCAACCCAGCACCACTAGAATGCCAGGCCACCTCAAGAGAGCCTGCCTGAGCTGGGAGAGGGGACAGAGGGGAGGGAGAAGGGGAGCCCACAGGAGGGAGGGCTGGGATGGGGCCCTTGGGGAGGGCCTAGGAGGAAAATTGCTGAAAGCATAGGGGAGATGGTCAGACACTAGAGGTGACTTCTGGGGGCAGGAGGCAGAGGACTAAGGAAGTCAGTAGGGCACGGCCAGGCAAGCTGTCATTGGGTCCCCAAGAAAGGACAGCTCCCCTTCCCCCAAGTAGGAGGGAAGACAGAGAAGAAGGAAGAGGCCAGGCAGACCCCATCCCCCCAAGGGGGGCCCTGTCCACCGTGTGGGCCTGCAGTGGTAGGGGGAAGGTGAGCAAGGCAGGAGGGTAAAGGTGGTAACACAACTGAGGCCCTTCCCCACCCCTAGCACACAGCACAGCAAGGGACTCTCGGGGCCGAGGACATTGATTTAACCCAAGTCACCACGTGATTTCCCTTCTTGGGGGGGGGGCAGGTAGGACTGTGGCCTATGTCCCTCTACTCTCTTCCCTCCCCAGGCCCAGGGAACCCTGCTGCTCCCTGCCAAGGGAGCTGGGCATCTGGTGGGACAGGGGGTGACAGAGCCCTGAGGGAGCTGGGAGCAAAGGAGACAAGGAAGGAGGCGGGGAGGACAGGGTGCTGCCAGTCACAGCTCCACGCGGGCAGAAAAACGCAAACCAATTTGTGCAGATTTAAAACCCACCAAAGGCCACTTAGTTGGTAAACGAGTTGGAATCTAATTAAAGGACCTCATCAGGACTGAGGAAGGAGGGCTCACCTGCCTAGGAGGGGCTGTTAGGGCTGAGCCAGGGCCTCAGCAGACTCTGACACCTTCCACTGAGAAGAAGCATTTGAGGGTGTCAGGCTCCCTGGGTGGGGGCATGGCCTCAGTGGATGCTTCCTCTGCCGACAGCACCCCCAGACTGCGCACAGCCCTGGAGCAGACTCACAGTTGCCCCATCAGACAAAACCTTGCCTCTTCCCTCAGACTGGACACTGCCTAGGAGCAGACCCCGCCCCCGCCTCCTGCGATGGACCAGCTTAGGGCCCTGTTTACCTCATTAGATTGGGAGGCCCCCCTGATGGCAGAGGTGCCATATCACACAGGTTGGGTGGTTTGGAAGAACAGAACTGAGGGGCCCTAGCCCCGTGTGGCTCTGCAGTCCTTGAGTCCTTGCTTCCTTTTTTTTGTACTGGGGATTGAATCCAGGGGCATTCTACCTTTGAGCTACACCCCCAGCCCTATTTTGTTTTTATTTTGAAACAGGGTCTCGCTGGGTTAATGAGGGTCTCACTACTAGCTGAGGGCTATCCTCAAACCTTCTATCCTCCTATTTCAGCCTCCCAAATACTGGGATTACAAGCATGTACCACCACGCCTGGCTCATTATGTTTTATTTGAAACGAGGGCTTGCTAAGCTGCTGAGGCTGGCCTCAAACCTACGATCCTCTTCTCCTCGGTCTCCCAAGTACTGGGCTTTCAGGTGTGTGCCGCTGAGCCCAGCATCCTTTCTTCCTTCTGCCGGCCTTGGCCATTCTCTCCCCGCTCCCCTTCGGCCACACAGTGGCTCTCTAACTCTGATGGGGTGAGGACCCCTCAGCTCCTGCCTCTTAAGCAGGGAGGAGTGGGGCCACTAGGCTGCTCCCAAGCCCAGAAAACCATGCTGTCCCTCCAGCCAAACGCCCTTAACAGCAGGCAAACGGAGGCCCAAAGAACAAACCTGACCCACTCACATAGGAGCTGGAGGCAGAGCCAAAAGTGGGGCCCAGGCGCCCTGGCCCTCAGGGGCAAGGCTTTTTCCATTCTGCTATGTCACTTCCCAGAAAGCAACTGCCAGGGGAACCCCTCTCAGGGCCACAGGTCCCAGGAGGATGCAGACTAACAACCTCTAAGTCAGAAAACACACCGTGTGCAGCACCTGGCCCAAAGAGCCGAGCCAGAGGCCCAGGTGCCCAGCCTGGGGGTGGGGGGTGTTCACCACACAGAAGTAGGGGTGTTGGTGTGACAGCCCGGCCACAGGCTCAGACAAGACCCCCTCTTTCCAAAAGGGCCAACATGTCAGGATTTCAGATATACCACCCCCTTTTCCCCGTTCCTCCCCTCCCACACACAGCGGGCAAAGCTGCAGCACTGCCAAAAATCACTGAATTTGAGGGTGAGAAAGCTCTGCTCAAAGCCAGCTCTGCCACTGACTAGTTATGTGACCTTGAGGAGGCCAGGGACCTCTGGGAGCCTCAATCCTCTCCTTTGTTTAAAAAAGAAAAATAGCCGGGCGTGGTGGCACACACTGGTAATACTAGTACTTGGGAGGCTGAGATAGGAGGATCGCAGGTTTATGGCCAGCCTCAGCAACTTGTGAGGCCTTTTGCAACTTAGTGAGACCCTGTTTCAAAACGAAGAAAAAAGTAGGGCTGGGGGTATAGTTTGGAGGTAGAAGGCCCCTGGGTTCAATCCTAGTACCACAAAAATAAATAAATATATATATATATATAGACTCAAAGACAGGCATGCAGGTTGTACACTGCAAAGGTGGCACGAGCCAAGAGGTGAGTAAGGGCCCCGTCCTTTCCTGACCTACCCGAAAGCCTCATTTCCTTTCACTCTGCTGTCAGAGTTGTATCATATTGGGACTGTGGGTTTTTGCATTTTAGCTTCTAATGAAGATTTGGCTAATTGGCTTCCCTGGGAAAGGAGGGGGTGGAGACACCGAAAGAAGCGTGTCACCCTCAGTCTGGAGCTGGAGTTGGAGAGCTGGGAACAGCGGCGCCTTGTTAACAAGCTAAGTCCTGCATGGCACCTCCACTGCTCACCGCCCGGGGAAGGCATCCTGTCAGCTCCGAGTCTCCTTGGAGAGGTGGCAGGAGGAAGGCAGGCTGGGAGGGAAGGAGGGAGGGAAAGGAGGGAGGGAGGCAAGCAGGCACTGTCCTCCTGGCTTAGAGGAGCTGCAGAGTTCTCCCCCAAGAGGCGCTCCAGTCCCCGGGGGCTGCACCCGGGACAGCAGGTACCAGCAAAAAGGCCTTTACTTCCACCCTGAAAGCTGAGGGCATGGTGGGGAAGGCTCCAGAGGGGAGGCCCCTTCCATCTGTCGCTCCATCTCACATGGGGAAGTGGTGTCAATGCCAAGCCTTCCGTAAGGGCCTCATTAATTTTGGGCAAAAGACCCCGCCTTGCCTGGACCCCTCAGTGTCCTGCTCAGAGGCACCACCCTCCCTGTGGACCCCGAGCACCTGCTCAGCGCCCAGGCACACAGTGCTCACTGCTCACGCTCTGCTCTGTCCTCTGACCTATGCCTGTACCTGCCAGGCATTGCATGCAGAGGGACACACAGGGCTCAGCCAGGACCGAGGCCACCACAGGGACACAGACACCACCCTCACCCACTGCTCTGATACATGCCGCCTGGGCAGATGGTGCCGGGGCCCATGCACGTACAGCAGGTGCATTGCAGTCCCCAGAGAGACCCGGGGCTCCCTCACGTGCTAGGCCAGTGCATCTCCAGCTTGAGGTGAAAGACAGTGGGGAGCCCTTCTGCCACCCTGAGTCCAGTCACACCTCCTCAGGGAGGCAGTTTTCTCCGCACCCTCTCCTACTTTGCCAAGTTCAGGGTTTCCTTTCAGAATGGTATGTTTCCTCCATCCCAGGAACCTGGAGGCCACCCCACTCTGACCAGTGCTTAGCCCACAGGCAGTGTCGATGCTAGGATTCTCCTGTGGAATCTGGGCACCCCAGCCCTAGTTCTGCCCCTATAGGAGCCCAGTCCCTCCCCCAGACTGCTGACAGCACCCAGTTTCCAGTGGCAGGAGGGCAGAGGACAGGGCTGCAGGGCTCCCAGCCTCTCCCCAGGGTTAATCACTCCACCACCCCACAAGGCAGCTGAGAACAAACAGTCAAATCTGCATCCCATTATCTTCTCTCCCCAGGGACGCCAAGGTTAGTGTCCTGAGACTCCCGGGGATGGGGAGGAGGGGCAGGCGGAGGAGAAGGCAGCCCTGGGAACTGGACCTGATCAGAATCCAGGAGAAGTTCTCCCTGTTGTCTAACCTGAGCCCTCCCATCACAGCAGAATCATCTGGGAAGGTAAAGCACCAAGTGGAAGGCAGGAAAAACTGCCGCTGTCCCCTCCCACCTGCTAAAGACTCCAAGCCCCCACCTCTTCTCAACTCTGGGCCAGCCCGAGTGAAGGGGGGGGACTCCGCCCGGGCTCATTACATAGGCGACTGGGAAACCACCTCTCCTGATACACCTCCCCCCATGGCGCCCGTGACAGTCCCCATAGGGTCCTTCCAGCCACAAGTCACTCGATGCTCAGAGTCGCCGTGTGAGGCTGCTCTCCATCGTACAGGTGGGGAAACTGAGGTTCACGAAGGGGCGACTTGCCCAAGGTTAGAGTGGACAAATGGAGGAGCCTGATCTCAACTCTGGGGGTTCTCAGTCGGGACCCCCTTCTTTCTCTACACTCCACTGTCCCCAGGAGGAAGATGCCAAGGTCATAGCTGAGTCTTTGACTCTGCCATTGGGCCAGAGCTGCTCACGCCCTGTCCTCCTGCTCCCTAGGGAACACTCAACGGCCCTCTCTCAGCGGCTGAGCCCCCGCTTGTCCTCCTAGCAGCAGAGCCGCCCAGAAGCATGGGAGCCCCGGCTGGAAGGGGACCCCAGGGTCCTGAAAGAACTTCTAGAGAACCACCTTTCCCCACCTGTCTCACCCTTGGTGAGTACAAAGCCACTCACGCCTGCCCTGGCTCTGCAGGCGCAGGAGAACTGAGTAATGGAGAACTCATTACATCCAAGGCCCCAGTCCTCTCATGGGACTCTTCCTTCCCTAAAATGCACCAAAGTCCCGAGCCCATGACCCTGGGAGGGCCTAGGGGAAGCGCACGACCTCCTCCTTCAGAGCGGATGGAGGCCTGACGCTGAGCCTCTCATGGGCCCAGGTCCTTCCCCGGTCGGTCGCCTGGCCTCCAGCCCCGGCCTTCTACTTCACCTTGGTCGGGCAGCCCCGTGTTGTCACCTCCTGTTAGTTGGTGGTCTGTAGTTTGGCTTCAGTGGCCCAGACAAAGTCCCAGCCCAGAAGGCGACCCCTTTCTGGGTCTGCTACTAAAATGCTTTCACGGGCACAGAGAGCAGCCTGCCCTGGAGCCAGCCTGGCCTTCCGGCCTCCTGCCCTGTAGGCCTCCCTCCCCACCTCGGACCTCAGGGGCCAACTGGACTTTGGCCTGGAATGGGTGCTTTTCCTGGTCACAAGGCTAACACTGCCCGCTCCCCCCAGGGACTCCATCCGGGTGCCTGGCCTTGCTCCTGAGACTTGAGGGGCCGCTCTGAGTTTCAGCCCCCCCCCCAGCAAGACAGACCCAAGTTGCAGACCCCAAAGGATGCACCTGCTCTGTCTGTAATCCTCTGTCCAAGAGCCAGCCACCTTAGGGCCATGCCCAGCCACGCTGAGGACAAGGAAACCACAAGCCCACGCGACACCTGATGCATATGAACCACACAGTGCTTCCTCCTTGCTAACTTACTTCCTCCTCCCGGTGCTGCCCCTGCCCCACGGCCAGAGGGCCCAGGCTTGGGAGGAGAGGCCCCTCCCCCAGCTGTTTCCTGCACCACCATGCCCTGCGCGCCCCATGCTTGTGCAGTGGCTAATTCTGGCATCTCATCAGACAGTAATTATGGAGGAATCAGCAGCGCTGTCATCTCTGCAGCTCGGCACCTGTCACCACGCTGTCCCCAAGCTGTGGGATGGGACCAAAAGCTGAGGAGGAGGGGTATGCTCGGGCAAGGGGCGCCTGCCCCCTTCCTGCCTCTGCAGCCCTCACCTTCCAAGCTTCCACCCCACGCGTCAGCTGAGTGGCCGCTAGCCTCCCCAGGGCTCCGGGTCACCAGGGCGGGTACCAAGTACAGGGCTCACATGTCACACGGGCACACACTCGTGACCAAGCAGCAGGCAGAAGGACACAGCAAGCCAGGGCTCAAGTCTCACCTCTGCCACTGCCCATACGTGTGACCTTGAACAAGTCGTTCCACTCACCCAGACTCAGTTTCCCCAATGGCAAAATGGGGAAAATAATGCCTAACTTGGGAAAACTCAAAGAAACAAAGCGCATGAAGTATCTAGCACAGTGCCTGGCACACATGTAGTCATGTAGTCACTCAACAATCAACACTAATTTAATAAGTGCAAAGCAATGTGGGGATGCCAGAGTCAGTGAAACAGTCTAGCAGGGACCACATTGTGGGATGCCTCATAAGAACCAGGAAGCACTTCTTTTGGATGGTGGTGCTTTTTTGTTTTTTGTTTGTTTGTTTTTCAGAGACAAAGATAGAGATTTATTTAGGAAAGTGGGGATACACGTTCAAGGGAGAATGTGGGCCACCTTGAGAGTGTGAGAGTGTTTTTTTGTTTTTGTTTTTGTTTTTTGACTTTTGTTTTGATACTGGGGATTAAACCTAGGATCATTCTACCACTAAGCCACACTCCCAGCCCTATTTATTTATTTATTTATTTATTTATTTATTTATTTATTTATTTATTTTATTTAGCAGTACTGGGGATTGAACTCAGGGGCATTCTACCTCCGAACTACACCCCCAGCCCTATTTTTTATTCTTTATTTGGAAATAGGGTCCCACTAAGTTGCGGAGGGCCTCAATGAGTAGCTGAGGCTGGCTTCAAACCTGTGATCCTCCTGTCTTAGTCTCCCAAGTACTGGGATCACAAGCATGTGCCACCATGCCCGGCTCCCTTTTTATTTTTTATTTTGAAACAGGGTCTTTCTAAATTGCTAAGAGTCTCACTAAGTTGCTGAGACTGGGCTCCAACCTGTGCTCCTCCTGTCTCAGCCTCCCAAGTACTGGATTCCAGGCGTGCACCACCGTACCTGGCTGTTCTTTGAGTTTTAGTGCCTATGAGGAGTACATGGGCCTGTCCTTACCCCAGGCCGCGCCATCCCCCTGGTGACAGGGCACCATCCAGTGCTTCCCTCATTCCCTGCTCCTGAAGGCAAGGGGTTTGCTGCCTCCAAGAGCAAAAGCAGACTGGTAGGGCAACTGTTCAACACAGAACACAGGAGGAAGCCGGGCGTGGTAGCGCACACTTGTAATCCCAGCATTTGGGAGGCTGAGACCAGAGCATCCGGGTTTGTGGCCAGCCTCAGCTACCTAGTGAGGCCCTCCACAACTTAGTGAGACCCTGTTTCAAAATAAAGAATAAAAAATAGGGCTGGGAATATAGCTCAGAGGTAGAATGCCCCTGAGTTCAACCCCCAGTACCAAAAAAAAAAGAACACAGGAAGAGCCAGAAGATACTGGACAGTGCTCTGGGAGTTTGGAGGAGCAAACCCATCGGGGGTCAGAGGAGGGGCTAAGGGAGGAACAGAAACAGGGGATGACAGGGGTGCTGTAGCGTGGTCCCTGCTAAACTGTGTTTCATTGAGCTTGGCAACCCCATGTTGCTTGGCACAAGTAAGTGTGTGCTGATTATTTGTTGAGTGACTATATGACCACACATGTGCCAGGCACAGTCCTGGAAGAGGAGCCACAGGAACAAAAGCTCTCCGAGGGGAAGGCCAGGCACACACTGCTCATTAGTATAGACGTTGCAGAAGGAGCGGGGTTGGGAGAAGAAGGCGGAGACAGACCTCAGAGTCAGTTCTCAGCGGTGGACCACAGAGGAACCTGAGCGGTAGAAAGTGAGGCAAAGAGCTCAGGATGCCAGCTCTGTTTTCAGTAATGGATTGATAACTGAGCAAGGAAATGTCATTTGTATTATAAAATTCTTTTTTTTCTTTTTTTTTTTGCGGTACTGGGATTGAACTCAGGGGCGTTCTACCTCTGAGCTATACCCCCAGCCCTATTTTTTATTCTTTATTTTGAAATCAGGTCTCACTAAGTTTCAGAGGTCCTCACTAGGTAGCTGAGGCTGGCCAAGAACCTGGATCTTCCAGTCTCAGCCTCCCAAATGCTGGGATTACAAGTGTGCGCCACCACGCCCGGCGATTATAAAATTCTTGCTTTGATAAAATATCTTAAACAGTGGGGAAAAAAAGGAGAAGAAAGAAGGAAAAAAGGGGGCAAAAGCACCCTCCACATGCAGCTTGGGTTGGGACTGCACCTGGGACAGGCTTCCGGAGGAAGGTGGGATGGAAGGAGACAGAAAGCAAGGGTGTGGCCTGATGGTAGGCATACTACTCAACTCCTCAGGTCTCTCTGTTAACTCCCCTATAAAAGAAACAGCAAGCCGGAGTGGTGATCCACGCCTGTAATCCTAGTACTTGGAAGGCTGAGATAAGAGGATCTCAAGTTTGAGGCTAGCCTCATCCACTTAGCAAGACCCTGTTTCCAAATAAAATATAAAAGGGCTAACTTAGGAGGTTGAGACACAAGGATTGCAGATCCGAGACCAACCTCAGCAACTTAACAAAATCCTCAGCAAACTAGAAAGACCGTTTCAAAAAAAGAAAAAGAAAAAGTCTGGGGGTGTAGCTCAGCCCCTGGGTTCAATCCCCAATACGAAAAAAATGAGAAATAAGCTGGGCGTGGTGGTGCACTCTTGCAATCCCAGCATTTGGGAGGCTGAGACCGGAGGATCTGGGTTCTCGGCCAGCCTCAGCTACCTAGTGAGGCCCTCCGAAACTTAGTGAGACCCTGTTTCAAAATAAAGGATAAAAAATAGGGCTGGGAGTATATCTCGGAGGTAGAATGCCCCTAAGTACAATCCTCAGTACCGCAAAAAAAATAAAAATAAAAATAAAAATAGAGCCAGGAGTGGTGGTGCACATTCATAATTCCTGTACTTGGGAAGCTGAGACAGGAGGATCGAAGGTTCAAAGCCAGTCTTGGCAACTTAGTGAGGTTCTCAACAACCTGGTGAGACCCCATTTCCAAATAAGAAATAAAGTAGGATTAGGATGTAGCTTGGAGGTAGAATGCTTCTGAGTTCAATCCTCAAAAAAAAAAAAATAGAAGAGACAGCAGCGAGCTGGAGCTCCAGGACAGCTGTGAGAATGAGTGCCGAGCTCCCGTAATCACTCAGTAAACACTGCTCATTAGCATTCTCATGACTATTAGTGGTGATTTCTTCCCCAAACTCAGCAATGACTAAATGAGCCCCCACACCCTCACTGGTCCCCAGTGCCTTGCTCTCTCAAAGCCCACAGAGGGAGCGTGGAGCTCTTCTACCTGAAGCCAGGGTCAGCGGTGAGAGGCTGAGCCCCCCCAGCTGGCCGGGCTTTCTGATGGTCCTTCCCAGCACTGGTCCAAACCCACCCACTCTCGTTCCACTCCACGGGATAAGGCAGGACTGGGGCTGCTGGGCTTTAGGGATGTGGAAAGGAAAACCACTGGGACTTCTGCGGGAGGCCCTGCTCAGGACGCCTCCCAGGCTCCCTGTCCCCAGCTGCCCACGGGCTGAGCCCTGACCCTCTGCTGTTCCCAGGGAGAGGGGAGGCCACGAGGCGGAGGGAAAGGGCTGTGGCCTCCAGCGCTCCCACTTTCTCCAGCAGCAGCTAAGGACCGGAAGAAGCAGAGCAGCATCTTTGCTCTTTTAGGAAAACGGTAATTTTAATTAAGAGGCAGACAAACGAGCCAGCGCTCTGCCGATTGTCTCAGAGCAAAGTTATTAAAAAGCCATCGAGGCGGCTGCAGCAGCACAGTGGCAAGGAGAGCTGGAGAGCCGCTGCTGCCCCCTCCCCCACCTCCACTGCCCGGCTGGACTGGGGCTGAAGAGCAGCCAAAGAGCTGGAGAAAACCCAGCAAGGCTGTAGCCCCGGGAGGCTGAGACAGGAGGATCACAGGTTCAAGGCCAGCCTCAGAAACCTAGTGAGGCCCTGTTTCAAAACAAAAAATAAAATAGGGCTGGGGGTGTAGCTCAGAGGTAGAACGCCCCTGGGTTC
>PVLC010037731.1:0-15119 GCA_004027655.1 Graphiurus murinus
AAGATCACATCAAAGTCAATCACTAAACTGACCTGGAGATAGGGGGAGGGTGGGTGGGAATTGGGGAAGGGTTAATGAGAAATATGTGCATGGATGTCTTTACCTGTACTAGCTTGTACCCAACAAAAATGTGTGATTAACCCTGTTGTACCCAAGAAATGTATAAAAATCCATGCTAAAAAAAATAAATTAATTAATTTTAAAAAAAATTGCAGAAAATTGGAATAGAAGGAACTTACTCAACATCATAGAGGCAATATACAATAAGCTTAGAGCCAACATCATATTGAATGGGGGAAAACTGAGAGAATTCCCTTTAAAACCAAGAACAAGACATGGATGTCCGTTATCACCACTCCTTCTTAAAATAAGTCTCTGTCAAGACTCTAGACAGAGAATAAGGCAAGAGAAGGAAATTAGAGGAATACAAATAAGATAAGAAGAACTGAAATGATTTCTATTTTTAAGGGGCATGAGCCTATACTTAGAAGACCAAAAAAAAAAAAAAAACTCAACGAAAAGACTTGTGGAGCTGATTGACAAATTCAGCATAGTAGCGCGATACAAAATCAAACTAAAAAAAAATTAGAAAAAAAGAAAATAAAAATAAACAATAATTCTGCCAGGCATGGTGGTGCATACCAGGAGGATCGCAGGTTCAACACCAGCTCATTAGCGAGATCCTTAGCAATTAGCAAGACTCTGTTTTAAAATTTAAAAAAAAAAGGACTAGAGTGTAGCTCAGATGTAGAACACCCCTGGGTTCAATCCTCAGAATCACAAAACCAAACAAAGCAGGCATGGCAGCACACATCTGTTATCCCAGTATTTGGGAGGCTGAGTCAGGAGGATGATAGGTTCAAGGACAGCCATAACAAGTAATAAAACTTTCATCAATCTAGCAAGACTCTGTTTCAAAAATAAAAATAAGGCCAGGTATGATGGCCCACACTTGTAATTCTTGGACTTGGGAGGCTGAAACAGGAGGATTGCAGGTTCAAAGTCAGCCTCAGCAATTTAGTGAGGCCTTCTGCAACTTAGTGAGACCCTATTTCCAAATAAAAAATAAAATAGGTTTGGGGGTATAGCTTGGAGGTAAAATACCCCTGGATTCTATCCCCAGCACCACAAAAAATAAAATAGGGCTAGGGGTATAGCCATTCTACCTATTCGGAGGTAGAATGCCCCTGGGTTCAATCCCCAGTACCACAAAACAAACAAACAAAAACAGTAATTCTACCACTTTATTTTATTTTATATAAACATGTGTCATATAAATACTATTAAACTGGACATGGTGGCACATGCTTTTAATCCCACTACTTGGGAGGCTGAGACAGAAGGATCACAGGTTCAAAGCCAGCGAGGCTCTCAGCAACCTAGTGAGACTCTGTTTCCAAATAAAGAAATAAAATCTCCTGGGGGCATAACTTGGAGGTAGAATGCCTCTGGGTTCAATCTCCAGTATCAAATAAGTAAATAAATAAATACTAGCCAGGCAAGGTGGCAAACCCTTGTAATCCCAGTACTTGAGAGGCTGAGACCTGAGAATCACAGGTTTGCGGCCAGCCTCAGCTATTTAGTGAGGCCCTCTGCAACTTAATGAGACCCTGTTTCAAAAATAAAGAATAAAAAATAGGACTGGGGGTGTAGCTCAGAGGTAAAATGCCCCTGGGTTCCATCCCCAGTACCTCAAAAAGAAAAAATAATAATAATAATAAATACTATTAAAACTAAAATCTCAGCCAGGCGTGGTGGCGCACGCTTGTAATCCCAGCATTTGGGAGACTGAGACCGGAGGATCCGGATTCACGGCCAGCCTCAGCTACCTAGTGAGGCACTCCGCAACTTAGTGAGACCCTGTTTCAAAATAAAGAATAAAAAATGGGGCTGGGGGTGTAGCTTGGAGGTAGAGGTAGAATGCCCCTGAGTTCAATCCTCAGTACCAAAAAAAAAAAACAAAAAACTAAAATCTCACCATATATTGTTTGGATTTTGCTTTTTTCCACTTGACATTTTCTCATTATCCTTTTTCCCACCTTTAATCTCTAGAACATAATTTAAGAGAAAAAAATAGCTGTATTCTATTTCTTTGTATAAACATATCACAAATAAATTTTGCAGTTCTTGATCCCTGGACATTTTGTTATTTCCAGCTTTTGTACAAGGCAAGCCCACTGTTTATTGGGGTAGGGAGACATGTAACAAGTCCTTCAGGGACTGTCATTTTACAAGCATGTTTGTGTCTCACACAAATTATAAGAGTATTTGGGGGACAGGGGAATAGATGGCAGAGAGGAAGGAGGTATGGAAGGGTAGAGGTGGGGCTAATATGTTCTGCCTGATTGGAAAAGAGAGAGGGGGGTTTTTTTGTTGTTTTTTTTGGGGGGGGTTGTTTTTTTTTTACTTTGGGGAGGGATTCCCTGGAACCCCATCCCTCAACCTTTGGTAGGACTTCCCCAGTGGCCTCTGTCCACCGAGCTGCACTGCAGCCCTGTGGCCCCACGGGGGCGCTGAAGCACAGCAGTCAGGGAAGCCATCTAGATCCATTTCTTGACTCTGTGTGTGTGTGTGTGTGTGTGTGTGTGTGTGTGTGTGTGTGTGTGTGTGTGTGTTTACTGGGAATGGAACTACCTCCAGGCTACATCCCCAGAGCTATTTTATTTTTTATTTGAAAACAAGGTCTCACTAAATTGCTGAGGGCCTCACTAAGGCTGGCTTTGAACCTTTGATCCTCCTGTCTCAGCCTCCCAAGTATTGGGATTACAAGTATGCGCCATCATGCCTGGCTTGACTTGATTTTTTTTAAATCCTATTTAATACTGTAATAGTTGTCTTTGACACACAAACAGAAAATGTACAAGCTCAAAATGATAGGATTTTGGTCTGTAATAAATATCACTTTAGAGGCCTGAGCTTTTTTTTTTTTTTTTTTTTTCTATAGCACCTGGGATTGAACCCAGGGATATTCTGCCTCTGAACTACATCGCCAGCTCTTTTTATTTTTTTATTTCGAAGCAGAGTCTCACTAAATTGCTAAAGCAGGCACCACCACCCTTGGCTGAGGCCTAAGCATTTAAATGAAAAAAAAAAAAACCAGCTGGGTGGGGTGGCACACGTCTGTAATCCCAGTACGTGGGAGGCTAAAACATGAGGATGGCAGATTCTGGATCAGTCTTGGCAACTTAGTGAGATACTGTTTAAAAAATAATAATAAGTCAGGTGTGGTGGCGCACACTTGTAATCCCAGTACTTGGGAGGTTGAGACAGGAGGATCACGAGTATGTGGCCAGCCTCAGCCTCAGCTACTTAGTGAGGCCCTCTGCAACTTAGAGAGACCCTGTTTCAGAATAAAAAATAGGGCTGGGGGTGTAGCTCGGAGGTAGAATGTCCCTGGGTTCAATCCCTAGTACCACAAAAATAATGATGATGATGGTGATAATAATGATAATACAATTTTAAAAATAGGCCTGGGAATGTAAATCAGAGGTAGAATGGCCCCGGATTCAATCCCTAGTATCACAAAAAGAAAAGAGAGAAAGAGAGCAAGAAAGGAAGGAGAAGAGAAGGAAAGAAAAAACTTGCTACCTACATCCCTGGCTCTTGGTGCCTGCTGCAGCCTTCTTCACTGGGCCCTTGGGCACTTTCCTTTAGCCCTAATGAATAGCTCAAAATGCTCTCCTTGCTTATGGGACTTTGCACATGATAAGCAAACCCCATGCCCATTCTCTCCCTCTGCCTAACTTCTTTTTTTTTTAGGTACTAGGGATTGAATCCAGGGGCATTCTATCTCTGAGCTACACCCTCAGCCCTATTTTTTATTCTTTATTTTGAAACAGGGTCTAACTAAGTTACAGAGGGCCTCACTAAGTAGCTGAGGCTGGCCTCGAACCCAGATCCTCCGGTCTCAGCCTCCCAAGTACTGGGATTACAAGCGTGGACCACCACACCTGGCTTCTGCCTAACTTCTAAATCTCACTTAAGACTTTGACTTCTTTTGACTCTGGTGGGGCTGGTAGTGCCCCACTGCAAACTAATTCCTGTGAACTCATCTCCCTCCCTTCCTGTACTGGAGGGTCCTCAGGCATTTGAGTCCTCTTCACTTTGTTCCCTACTATTCTTGCCTTGGAAACAGTAAGTCCAAAACTGAAAGGAAGAGTCTGATATATTCAAAGGAGAAAAACACGCAAACAGGATATAGAGTATATTCGATTATATTCAGTTCTGCCATCCAACTCTCAGCAGCCTAGCAAGACCCTGTTTCAAAATAAAAAGTAAAGCCGGGAGTGGTGGTGCACACCTGTAATCCTAGTACTTGGGAGGCAGAGACAGGAGGATTGCAGGTTCGAGGACAGCCTCAGCAAATAGTGAGATCCTCAGCAACCTAGAGACATTCTGTTTCAAAATTAAAAACTAAAATATAGGGCTGAGGTGTAGCTCAGAGGTAGAATGCCCCTGGGTTTAATCTCCAGTACTACACATGAAATGGAAGGAAGGGAGGGAGGAAGGAAGGAAGGAAGGAAGGAAGGAAGGAAGGAAGGAAGGAAGGAAGGAAGGGCTGTTTATAATGAGAATTTGAGGCACATCAGTGGAACACTGACACAGGAGTAATTGTGGAGATCAGCTGGTTTTGCCTGCCTGGCACCCATTTTTCCCTCTGCCATAAGTGCCTTGGCTTTGCCATGGAAACCCACTCCTTCCTGGCTCTAGGTCCTTGCAGTTAAGGCAAGGCAGATTCTCCTCCTCACTTCCTCACCCCCACCCTCACCGCATGCACACCCATCCAAGCTCTGAATTTGTTCTTCTTCAGCTAGAATTGCCACTGAATTCAATTGTGTCTGGACCTTTAGGCTGAACTTTCACTGTTAGACTTTTCAATTATGGAGCCAATTCATATTACACACACACACACACACACACACACACACACACACACACACACCATCACTACCACCACCACTTTCTTTTTCTAACTTAATTTCAGTGGGTTTTGAGATTTGCAACCAAAAAAAAAAAAATTCTAACAGAAATGTATGTGCCTTTCAAACAAATGAGCAACTTTACAGAAAAAGGATTGATTAATTGATATGTTCTGATATTTTGAGGGGTTTTTTTTGTTCTTGTTCTTTGATAAAATTTTCTTCATTGTTCTTAGCAGAGCTTAGGGTAATTAAACATGGAAAGCTCATTTATTTGGCCTAGTTTAGCCCTGTTTCAATGTTTTTGTTTTTTCCATGGGTTCTTAAAAGCTTCCCACACACAAGATGGAGATAATGAGACTTACTTCACAGAGCTATTGAGGGTAAAATGGAATAACTTACGTAAATCACTTCATGCTATGTAAATGCTGGGTATTATTACTTAGGTTATCATTGTCATTATCATCTCCTTTCATTTTCTGTAACAAAGTTCCCGGATGATTATTTATCATCAGTATCAATAGCTATACAAATGAAAACTGTAATTGAACAAGTCAATGATGAAAACAGAAAATGTGGTTTCTTTTGGGCTGTAATCATCCCAGGAATGTTACAAGGATCAGCTGAAATAATGTGCGCCAAGATGGTTCAAAAACAAAAGCGTTCTATGTGACCACGTGGAATTGTTCCCTCTGCCCAGCAAGTCACCTCATGCTTGATGTTCATTTGCATGTGTGCTTTATATCAGAGCTTATTAATATCTTATACTTTTCATTTAATTTTAAAACAAAAAACCCACAGGCTGTTTTGTAAAGTGCAGTATTATACAATGAATGGCTTTATCTGGGTTTTCATTCTCTTCGGCCTCTCTGTGGCATTTAACCACCCTGACAACCCACTCCTTGAAATTCCTTCCTCCTTAGTCTCAGTGACAGTACATTTTCCTACTTCTTTTTGACCTTTTCAACAACTCCAGACTCCCTTCTCCTCCCCTCCCAGCTCTGACTCTGGGGACACCCCCAAGGCAGTTCCTGGAGTGCCCGATCTCATCTGCGGCTCCACGGCTCTCTCTTCCCATATTTACTTCAGTGTTTACATCCTCCCACTATCTCACTTTCAGTAACTTCCAAAAATTTGAGGCCGGGCGTGGAGGCGCACGCTTGTAATCCCAGTACTTGGGAGGCTGAGACAGGAGGATCGCAGGTTTGAGGACAGCTTCAGCAAGTCATAAGACTCTCATCAACCTAGGGAGACCCTGTTTCCAAATAAGAAATAAAATGGGGCTGGGGGAGTAACTCAAAGGTAGAGTGCCTCTGAGTTCAATGCCCAGTACCATAAAAAATAAATAAATGTAAACGAAAAATAAGAAAAATAAAAGATTCATCACCTCCACTATGGCAATTAGCTGCTTTTGCAAGCACCCCATTTCAGTTGGTGGACCACTATGGTTCCCGAGTCCAGGCCTCTTTATGGCTTCCCTCTCCTCTTTTTCAGGCTCACTCTTCCTCTCCCAAGCCCTCCACCTTAGCCGCCCTGGCATCTTACTGCTGCTCACATCCTCTCTCCTTAGAGTGAGGCTCCCCATCCCGTCTGACCTGTGGACCGCAGCCAAATTGACTTCCTAAAATGCCTCTTTGTGGGCTCCGAAAGAGCAAGAACCGTGCCTGGTCATCCTGGTGTCCCCGGCGCATGGCGCCATGCCCAACACAGGTTACCGCCCTTGACTGGCTGCCATTCCCTTCCTGAGGGGAGCCGCTTCCGTGTGTGTGTGTGTGTGTGTGTGTGTGTGTGTGTGTGTGTGTGTGTGATCAGTTTGAGATTTGTTGGCTTGACCAGTTCATAATATGAATTATTCACACCGTTTCATTTCTGACTACTTCGTAGAGTAAACCAGTTACTCAACTCAATCTAGTTTTTCCTTTTTATAAGCTGACATTACACTAATAATTGACATCAAACCTTTTTTTTTTTTTTTTTTTTTTTTTTTTTGCGGTACTGGGGATTGAACTCAGGGGCATTCTACCTCCGAGCTATACCCCCAGCCCTATTTTTTATTCTTTATTTTGAAACAGGGTCTCACTAAGTTGCAGAATGCCTCACTAGGTAACTGAGGCTGGCCGCGAACCCGGATCCTCTGGTCTCAGCCTCCCGAATGCTGGGATTACAAGTGTGCGCCACCACACCCGGCAACACCAAACCATTTAACACTCAGTAATTCTCTACTATCAATGTAATTTGTCTCCCTAACTGGACTATGATATCCTTGAAGCCTGAAACTCTACTTACCAACTGCCTTACAACAGTCTTTTGATTTACCCCTTACCAAAACATCCTTTTACCACAAATACTGTCTATAAAAGGAAAAATGGCTGATATTTTCCTCTGCTACATGTATATTTGCTTTGAGGAGGGGGGTATTGGAGATTGAACCTGGGGCATTCTACCTCCAAAAAACATCTCCAGTCCTTTTTATTTTTTGTTTTGAAACGGGGTCTCACTAGGTTGTTGAGAGATGTTGCTGAGGCTGTCCTTGAACCCACAATCCTCTTATCTCAGCCTCCCAAATACTGAGATTACAGGCATGTGTCACCACGCCCAGCTTTCCTATTAATATCTTTATTTGGAGACAGAAGAACTCAACTTGTCACTGCATGAGTGTCTTTTGATACTGCTATGATATAACTTCAAGTATTTAGTGTAGTCAAAAACCAAATGAGAAGCCGGGCATGGTGGCGCACGCTTGTAATCCCAGCACTTGGGAGGCTGAGACCGGAGGATCACAGGTTTGAGGACAACTTCAGCAAGTCATAAGACTCTCATCAACCTAGGGAGATCCTGTTTCAAAATAAACAATAAAAAATAGGGCTGGGGGTGAAGCTCGGAGGTAGAATGCCCCTGAGTTCAATCCCCAGAACAGAAAAAAAAAAAAAAATGAGGAGGGAAAGAAAGAAAGCAATGATAACAACAGTCGATAACCACGACTGCAGAAAATATGGAACTTGTAATGAAGGACTGCCTCTGAGCTACAACGACTAAAATGGTAGTGGGGAGACCAAGGGGTCTTGGCCAGTATGGGCTCATATATTTCTGGATTTGTTTGCTTTTTTCCTTTTCTTTTTTTCTTCCCACCAAATGACCAAATGATCACCTGGTAGCCATGAAGAATTAATGGGCCTCTTTTAAATTTCTAACTCCAAGCCAGGGAATTATGCATACTCAGTAGAATCCAGCACATTGTGTCAACGCAGGAAGGCGCCTCAGAACTCGTCTTTAAGGCTGTAAAGTTCTGCATGTATTTGAATAATTAAAACTTACGTGCCCCCTCTCCCCGGCCACCCTTTTATTCCCCGCACACTGCAGACATTAACAACACGAAGCAATAGTGCACTCGCACACTTTCTGGAACAATCGAGCTGACTGTGCACTTGCCAACTGGGAACAAGAATGCTAGTATGCACGACTCTGCGATTGTGCCCTGTTCTACTAAGAGATAGCAGCACTTTTGTCCCCAGTAGCCAAAGCTCCCAGATGGGTCACTTGGCTGGGGGCAGGATCGGGCGGTGCTCTGGGCAGATGGATTGAAAAGTTGGCAACTTGCTCAGAAACCTGACATCCTGATTATGCCCAGCACACACACACAGTCAGTCCTCCGCCACCCAGTTCACCTCCCACCTGCCCTCCGCAGACCTCCCTGGTGAAGGGCCCTGTGGACTGCGCAGCTTGCTTCCACTCTCCTCAGCGACTGCGCTTTTACATGTGCATCATATATATAAAAGAAAGAGTGAGCCGGGAGTGGTGGAGCACACTTATAATCTCAGTACTTGGGAAACTGAGACTGGAGGATCCGGGTTCCAGGCCAGCCTCGGCTACTTAGTGAGCCCCTGTTTCAAAATAAAAATTACAAAATAGGACTGGGGGTGTAGCTCAGAAGTAGAAGGCCCCTGGGTTCAATCCCCAGTACTGAAAAAAAAAAAAAAAAAAAAAAAGAATGTGTGCAGGGTTTCTCAACCTCCACTTTCTTAATATTTTGGGCTGGGTAATTTTCATCGTGAAGAGCTGTCCCGTCGTGATAAACAAAAATGTATCCAGACATCTCCAAATGTCCCCTGGAGGGAGAAATCGTCCTTGGTGAGAAACACTGCTCTGGAGTAATTTTTTTTTTTTTACTTCTTTTCATCTTCCTTCCTTCCTTCCTGGGTAGTACTGGGAATTGGCTCCAGAGGCATTCTTCCATTGAGTTATGCCCCCCAGCCCAATTTTATTTTTTTCATTTGAAACTAAGTTGCTGAGGGTCTTACTAAATTGCTGAGGTTGTCCTTGAACCTGTGATCCTCCTGTCTTAGCCTCCCAAATACTGGGATTACAGGCATGTGCCACCATGCCCTGATTCTAGAATAATCCTGAGTGAATTATTTAAATTAAAGTCCTAGCCAGGCATGGTGGTGCTTGCCTATAATCTTAGTACTTGGGAGGCTGAGACATAAGGAACACAGGCTCAAGGACAGCCTCAGCAACTTAGCAAGACCTTGTTTCAAAACAAAAGTAAAATAGGGCTGGGGGTATAGCTCAGAGGTAGAATGCCTCTGGGTTCAATCTCCATTATCACAAAAATAAATAAATAAATAAATAAATAAATAAATAAATAAATAAATAAAGTCCCAATTGACTATACAGACATATGTGTAATCCACTATGAAGTACAGCCATATAAAATTCATTAGAGCCCAGCATGGTGATGCACACCTGTGATTCCAGTACTTGGGAGGCTGAGACAGGAGGATGATAGGTTCAAATATTTCCAACTGAGTCATTTTATTTCAAGAAATATCAACTATAGCATAACTAGAGTATTACAAATTTGAATCGGCCCTTAAATTGTGCTGCAATTTATCCTTCCTAAGTATATTTGATATCTGAGGCTTTTTTCCCAAAACATCTGAATAAGATAGAAAGGTACTTCCATAGATTACATACGTCTTTTCTTTTGCCCTACTAAGAAGTTTTTACTAAGTCAGATGCGGTGACGCACACTTGTAATCCCAGTACTTGGGAGGCTGAAACTGGAGGATCCACAGGTTTTTGGCCAGCCTCAGCTACTTAGTGAGGCCTTCTGCAACTTAGTGAGACCCTTTTTCAAAATAAAGAATAAAAAATAGGACTGGAGATGTAGCTCAGAGGTAAAATGCCCCTGGGTTCAATCCCCAGTACCACAAAAAGAAGAAGAAGAAGAAGAAGAAGAAGAAGAAGAAGAAGAAGAAGAAGAAGAAGAAGAAGAAGGAGAAGAAGAAGAAGAAGAAGAAAAAAGTTTTTACTATATTCTTTAAGTGCTTAAAAAACATTTCAAGCCAGGCATGTTGGTGCATGCATTTAATCCCAGTATTTGAGAGGCTGAGACTAGAGGATCCGGGTTCATCGCTGACTTCAGCTATTTCATGAGGCCCTCCGCAACTTAGTGAAACCCTGTTTCAAAATAAAGAATAAAAAATAGGGCTGGGGCTGTAGTTCAGAGATAGAATGCCCCCGGGTTCAATCCCCAGTACCAAAAAAAAAAAAAAAAGAAAGAAAAGAAAAGAAAATTCAAGCTGGGCGTGGTGGCACACACTTGTAATCCCAGTACGTGAGAGACTGAGACAGGAGGATCACAGGTTCACAGCCAGCCTCAGCTACTTAGTGAGACCCTCTGCAATTTAGTGAAACCCTGTTTCAAAATAAAGAACAAAAAATAAGACTGGGGGTGTAGCTTCGAGGTAGAATGCCTCTGGGTTCAATTCCTAGTACCACAAAAAAAAAAAATTAAAAATGAAATGGTTTATGCAGCATAACGTCTTGCATGTAAATGTTAGCTTTCAGTAAATTTCAGTAATTATTATTACATCTTTAATTCTCAGAACAACACTTTGAAATATAAACTATTACTCCTATTTTAGAGAGAAGGCTCAAAGAAGTTAAAGGACTTCCACAAGGTCACACAATCTGAACATGTCAAAGGCTCCTCTAGAACCAATATCTTGCTAATGAGAAATCCTGTGTTTTTGTTTGTTTGTTTGCTTATTTTTATGATACTGAACCTAGAGACATTCTACCTCTGAGCTACACCCCAGCCCTTTTTGTTTTTATTTTGAAACAGGGTCTCACTAAGTTGCTGAGACTGGCCTCAAATCTGTGATCCTCCTGCCTCAGCCTTCCAAGACCTGGGATTACAGGAGTGTGCCACCATGCCTTGGGAAATCCTGTGCTTTGGCCCCCAGTGGCTCCGCTGCATAGACTTAGCAAGTACTGGGGATGAAGGCCCGTCTTGCTCAGGGTTGGCTCTTGCCCTCTGAAGCCGAGAAAACATCACCCCACCGCTGCACCTTGAAAGGAGCCCTTCCTTTAAATGCTTTCTGGAAGTGCTTTGAGACCCATAGAAGTTGCGTGACGTTATGCCTGCCCATAGTCCAGTTATTCAGGAGGCTGCTGCAGGAGAATCACTTGGACCCAAGAATTCAAAGCCAGCCTGGACAATAGAGAGAGATGCTGCCTCAATAGCAAATGACAAACAAAACAGAACAACACTTGGGTTCAGCCCAGACTGGGAACAGGGTGACTTTGGAGTCTCATCTGATCTATTAGAGGGGACACAGGGTGGGTTATTGCTGAGATCGGCAGTGGGAGAAGACCCAGAACAGATGTCAGCGATACAGGGGTGGGCGTGATGTTGGAGTGCAAGGGAGATGAGGACGGCAAGATCAGGTGGACAAGACGAGGGTGAGGACGCGTGTCCCACAGCTAGGCAGGGACCGAGGTCCAGGTGAGAGAAAGGTATGTCCTCCAGCCCTGGGGGCGTTAGTTAAATTTGCAGTACATAAAGGATCTCTCTCAGTTTGCGAGGCTGCCATAACAAAGAACCACCCGGTGAGTAGTTAAACAACAGAAATGTATTGTCACAGGTCTGGGAGCTGGAAGGCTGAGATCACGTTGTGGGCAGGGCTGGCTCCTCCTGAGGCTTGAGGGAGAATGTTTCAGGCCTCTCCCCTAGCCTCTAGTTTGCTGACAATCTGCGGTGATCCTGGGCTTGTCAAAGCATCACCCTGATCTCTGCCTTTGGCCTCAAATAGCATTCTCCCTGAAGGGTGGAGTGTGTGTGTATGTGTGTGTGTGTGTGCGCGCGCGTGCATATGTGTGTGTTTGTGTGTGTGTGTGTGTGTGTGTGTGTGTGTGTGTCTGAGTTTCTTCTTTCTACAAGGATACCAATTGTTTTGGATTAGGGCCCACCCTAATGACTTTATTTTTAACTTGATTACCTTTATAAAGACTAGCCAAACTGGGCATGGTGACACATGCCTGTAAGCCCAGTATTTGGGAGGCTGAGACAGGAGGAGCACAGATTCACAGCCAGTCAGCAACTTAGTGAAAACCTGTTTCAAATTAAAAAAAATATATATATATATATAGGACTAGGGGTGTAGCTCAGAGGTAGAATGCTCCTGGGTTCAATTCCCAATACCACACACACAAAAAAAGGAGCCAGGTATGGTAGCGCACACTTGTAATCCCAGTACTTGGGAGGCTGAGACAGAAAGATTACAGGTTCACAGCCAGCCTCAGCAAAGCAGTGAGGACTTCTGTAACTTAGTGAGACCCTAAAACTCTGTTTCCAAATAAAAGATAAAGTAGGCCTGGGGGTAGGCCTGGGGGTATAACTCAGAGGTAGAATGTCCCTGGGCTTAATTCTCAG
This sequence comes from Graphiurus murinus, assembly GCA_004027655.1. Taxonomy (NCBI): domain Eukaryota; kingdom Metazoa; phylum Chordata; class Mammalia; order Rodentia; family Gliridae; genus Graphiurus; species Graphiurus murinus. The sequence goes on from PVLC010037731.1 coordinate 12,637, forward strand.
TACCACAAATTTAAAAAAGGGGGCGGGGGAGTCAGGTGTGATGGTGCACCCAGTACTTGGGAGCTGAGGCAGGAGGATTGTTGGTTTGAGGTCAGCCTCACCAATTTAGCAAGACTGTCAGCAACCTAACTGGGTGTAGCTTAGAGGTAGAACTCTCCTGGGTTCAATCCCCAGTACTAAAAAAAAAAAAAAAAAAAAAAAAAAAAAGGAAATAAATAAATACATAAATAAAAGAGTCTGGGTAGCCTTGAGCCCTACTGGCAGTCCCCAGGTACCTGTTGCTACTTGGTTCTGGCTTTTCTTTCAGTTCTGTGAGCCTCAGTATTAATAAATCTAAATGCTGGGAATAAGTCAGTTTGGGCTGTCACTTGCAATCAATGGTATCCTGAAAAACTCACATTTTCCCATAGCTGAACACAGCTATCCACCTGCTAACAGAAACCAAGGTTTCATGTGTACCAGGCACTGTTAACTCAGACTGCAGACTCCCACGGTGTGTTTGCTAGAGGCTCCAATGACCCCACGCTGAGGATGTCGTAACTGGGAGGGGAGAACCGGATTCCCAGACTATGGTTATCTGTCTCCACTGAGATCTGTCTTAGAAGACGAAGCAACGATAATGACAGTACCCGGTGCCCTGAAAGATCAGCAAGAGAGGAACACACTCCTCCGTGGAAGCCCCAGGAACTACCTCAGCATTTGACACAATTATAGACTAAACGAAATTAAAAACCTAGGGTAGGCCTGTTGAAAAGCTTTACCTTGCCTTTTTATCCAGGGCTGCGCTGACAGCTCTCAGAGCCCATGGTAATTAGCCCTACCCAGGCACGGAGCAAGTCACAGCACCTCCCAGAAGAAGGAGCCGCCTGGCCTGGCCAACACCCCACAGGATCGCACCAGCCTCTCCTACATCTGTTTTTTTTTTTTTGGGGGGGGGGGTTACTGGGGCATTCTACCTCTGAGCTACACCCTTAGTCCTATTTTTTTTAAATTTATTCTGAAACAGGATCTTGCTAGGTTGCTAAGGGTCTCAGTAGGTTGCTGAGGCTCACCTCAAACCTGGAATCCTCCTGTCTCAGCCTCCTAAATACTGATATTACAGGCCTGCATCACTATGCTCAGCCTCTCCCTACATCTTTTTTTTTTTCAGTACTGAGGATTGAATCCAGAAGCATTCTACCTCTGAGCTATACCCCCAGTCCTATTTTTTATTCTTTATTTGGAAACAGGGTCTCACTAAGTTGTGGAGGGCCTCACTAAGTAGCTGAGGCTGGCCACGAACCTGCGATCCTCCAGTCTCAGCCTCCCAAGTACTGAGATTACACGCATGCGCCACCATGCCCGGCCTCTCTCTACATCTTGATGTTCACCTCACCCCTGATTTCTGATTTGTTTCAGCCATGGGGAGCCACTCTGGGCCTCTCCACATCTGCTTCCTCTGAAGCAAGGCCTTCTGCCTGCAGGTGCATCCTTTGCGGCCAGCCCAAGTGCTTTGCCATCACGGAGTCACTCATATACTCACTTCCCAGGGCTCCTTGGTTCTGTCTCTCTGGCTACCTTTGCCACCATCTTCCTTTTAATGTCGCTCCAAGGAAGGCATCCCCTCCTCACTTGTGTGCTCTCTAAGGTTAAATAGAGGCTGTCACTTTAGAGCATTCACACTACCAAAAAAATATACAGTAAATTTGGGGGGAGAGTGAATGAGTAAACAAAGGGATGTTCCTTGGTGTTTGAGGCCCTCCATTAGTTGGTCTAACTCTGTTAAACCGTTTTCTTTTGGCTCTTCCAAACATGCTCGGTGCAGGTCATGCTTGCCATTGTTCCCTGGGTACACTGTTGACTTGAACTCTTTGCTTACATTATTATTGTGTGTGTGTGTGTGTGTGTGTGTGTGTGTGTGTGTGTGTGTGTGTGTGTGTGTTACTGGGGATTGAACTCAGGGGCATTCTACCTCTAAGGTACACCCCCAGCCCTATTTTTTATTCTTTATTTTGTTTTGTTTGTTTGTTTTTACGGTACTGGGGATTGAACTCAGGGGCATTCTACCTCCGAGCTATACCCCCAGCCCTATTTTTTATTCTTTATTTTGAAACCGGGTCTCACTAAGTTGCGGAGTGCCTCACTAGGTAGCTGAGGCTGGCCGAGAACCCGGATCCTCTGGTCTCAGCCTCCCGAATGCTGGGATTACAAGCGTGTGCCACCACGCCCGGCTGTATTCTTTATTTTGAAACAGGGTCTCACTAAGTTGCGGAGTGCCTCACTAGGTAGCTGAGGCTGGCTGCGAACACGGATCCTCCAGTTTCAGCCTCCCGAATGCTGGGATTACAAGCATGAGCCACCATGCCTGGCCACTGTTGACTTGAACTCTTTGCTTACATTTTGTGTGTGTGTGTGTGTGTGTGTGTGTGTGTGTGTGTGTGTGTGTGTGTTACTGGGGATTGAACTCAGGGGCATTCTACCTCTGAGCTACCCCCACAGACCTA
>PVLC010037732.1:0-15129 GCA_004027655.1 Graphiurus murinus
CCCTCCTCCCTCCTTCTTCTCTCACCTCCTCTCTCCTTTTCTCTCCTCTTCTCTCTCCCTCTTTCTCTCTACTGGGGATTTAACCCAGGGCATTCTATCTCCGAGCTAGGCTTCCAGCCCTTTTTAACTTTTTATTTAGAAACAGGGTCTCACTAAGTTGCTGAAGGTCTCACTAAGTTGCTGACGCTGGCCACGAACCTGCAACCCTCCTGTCTCAGCTCCCCAAGTACTGGGATTACAGGAGTGCCCCACCACACCCTGGGGAAGCAAGCCTCTCTCCCAAGAGGCCAGGAGACCCTGGGGTGCACCTGCTTCTTTCCCCATTTACAACTGAAGCAAATAACACCTCCTGGATGGAATTTGGCACCCACAAATGGGAGCAACACGCCCTCAAATAAGGAAGAGCCAGGTGAGCCCAAGGGCGTGGTCCTGTCGAACGTTCCCTTTGGGTCGCACCTGGGCTCTGACCAGCTGCTGTTTTCACTCACCGGGCAGAGTTCTACTTTCTGAGCTCCCGGTGCAGCCAGCGTCTCTTCCTTCACATCCTTCACCCAGCGAGGCTCAGGTGGACCAGACCCTTAGGAAAAGAGATCTTGCGTTCTGTCCAGCAGTGAGCCAGTCAGACAATTTAATAAGGGGCAAGTATGGGCAAGGGTTAAAGAAAATTGGAGCCCAGTGCAGTGTCGCATGCCTGTAATCCCAGTACTTGGGAGGCTGAGACAGGAGGATGGCAGGTTCTTGGCCAGTCTCAGCAACTTAGTGAGGTCCTGTTTCAAAATAGAGTAAAAATAGGTCTGGGAGTGTAGCTCAGAGGTAGAATATCCCTGGAGGTAGAATGCCCCAGTACTGAAAAAAAAAAAAAAAAAATTCGCTTTGTAACCGTTGTGTGAGGCCAAAAAATTCTGTGTCGCCAGTGTTCTCTGCAGGGCCTGGAACTTGGGGGCAGTCATCATTTCTTCTTGTCGAGTAGATGATTTCCAAAGCTTTAGAGATCTATTATCCTCTGTGGCTAGAGGCGGGTTCCGGGCAGCAGGACCCCTCCCTTCCTTCTTTCCATAAACACTTGTAATCAGTTTGTTGAATGAGCTGGATTTAGAGCTTAGAAACATAAAATAAGTTTCTTTTTCTTCCAATGGCCTTCAAACTGCTCCACGCTTTAATTTTTCCTTGCCCTGGGATGGAATCGTGGGCATGTCCCATGGCCTTCCTAGACATCTGCGGGGAATAAATAAAAAGCCCCTTGTGTGGACAGTCAAAAAATGAAGTTTGAGCTGAGCACAGTGGTATGCGCCTGTAATCTCAGTACTTGGGTTGGGAGGCTGAGACAGGAGGATTGCAGGTTCGAGGTCAGTCTCAACAACATAGCAAGACCCTGTTTCAAGATAAAATAGGGTTTACTCAGAGGTAGAATGCCCCTGAGTTCAATCCCTAGTACCAAAAAAAAAAAAAAAGAAAAAAGAAAATGCAATGTCATCCTAATAAACTGAGCCTTGAGCATGGCTTGGCCCACTGAAATCTTGCAAGGCAGTTGATTTCAAAAGAAGGAACACATGGCATTTCCCACTTTGCATTATTATATTCTGGAAATTTGGGGTGCTTTGGGTTTTGCTTTCACATTAATTATAAAGAAAAAATTTCCTAGAGACACAGGATGGCTAAACGGATTGTGATTCATCAATGGTAGCTGAAAAGAACAATGCCTCAGCTCATCTCAGAGATATTCATTAACCCTCAACAAACATCAGGAATTGAACCTTACAAGCTTAGATACAAATCAAAGGAACTTAGGTCTACTATTTTTTATCTGTGAGTAAAGAAAGCTTTAAGACAAATAGTTTCTCTCTCTCTCTCTCTCTCTCTGAAACACCTCCCCCTTGGTTCACCACTTATTAACTACTTTCTAGCTGTCTGACAAGGAGTTGAACAAATAGTGAAGATTTAATCTAATGAATAGAGTTTCCTCTCCGTTGTTAACCTTTAACACTGTTTTCGTACTAAAAGAATTTTTATATACATATTGTATCCTGTAACCTTTGCTGTTTTCTTAATCCCAGCAAATACTATGGGAAATAGCTTTTCTTGTTAAAGATGTACCCACTCAACTTTAGGAAAAAACAAGTCTGTAAAAATTCCTGTTCTGTATACCTTGTTGTAAGAGTATAAAAAACAGGGATGACATGAATTAAACAGATACATCATCAACACTGCATTGGGTACAAGCATATTCTCAGGACCTCGTACTCAATCCCCACCTAACGAGGGACCCCCCCCCCCAACCCTGTTGCCTCAAGGGCTGGCTCCCGACAAGAAAAGAAAATGGATTAAGCCGGGCGTGGTGGCTCACACTTGTAATCCCAGCATTTGGGAGGCTGAGACTGGAGGATCCGGGTTCGCGGCCAGCCTCAGTTAACTAGTGAGGCATTCTGCAACTTAGTGAGACTTGGTTTCAAAATAAAGAATAAAAAGTAGGGCTGGGGGTGTAGCTCGGAGGTAGAATGCCCCTGAGTTCAATCCCCAGTACCACAAAAAAAAAAAAAAAAAAGAAAATGGATTAATGGATTTAGAGGGTTTCCTCCAAGCCGCACAACTCATAATGAACAATGTCCAAGCAGGAGTCCAGCTCTAGTGGGTTACCCACCACTCAGCCAGAGTCCCATTCACGCAGGCTGTAAACACAGAGACACGGAGATGGTCCTTCCAGAATGTCACGGCAGAGCCCCCAACCAGCTCTGACAGTGTCTTTCAGAGATCAGTAGACTACATAGAACACTCACTCTGCAAAAAATCTTCCTCTAAGAACCTGTTTAAATGAGATTTTCTGTTTCCTTTTTAAATAAATAGGGAGTGGCAAACTTTCCCTAATATCAAAAAGCACCACTTGGCTTGTGTCCCAACAAGCACGCAGCCTCTGGGCAAACACCCTCTTTTTCCCCTAGTCCCAGGAGAAGCCTCCCACGTGGAAGTGACTTCTATGGCTCCTGACAAGGATGCTCCCGGGCCTCCGGGCATGATGAGTTCCTCTAACACAGCACCACACCTCCGGAGAAAAACCAGTAAAAGGTTTAAGATGCTACCTATCTGTGGAATAAATACTCATTTTACTCATTTTTGTGTGTGGGGGGGGGGGCGGGGTGGTACTGGGGATTGAACCCAGGGGTGTTCTACCTCCGAGTTATATTCCCAGCCCTATTTTTTAATTAAGTAGCTGAGGCTGGCCTTGAACCTGTGACCCTCCTGTCTTAGCCTCCCAAGTACTGGGATTACAAGCATGAGCCTCCATGCCTGGCTATAAATACTCATTTTAAGAAGGAAAGGAACCCAAACAATGTGGCTTGTGACTTGATAAGAAATGAAGCCTAAATGGGGCATGGTGGCACGCCCCATTTAGGTGTGATTTATAGGATATTGTGTTAAAAAGCCAAAGGAAGCCGGGCATGGTGGCGCATGCTTGTATCCCAGTACTTGGGAGGCTGAGACAGGAGGATTGCAGGTTCAAGGCCAGCCTCAGCAACTTGTGAGGCCCTTGGTAACCTAGTGAGACCTTGTTTCAAAATAAAGAAGAAAAAATAGGACTGGGGGTGTAGCTCAGAGGTAGAATGCTCCTGGGTTCCATCTCCAGTAACACAAAAAAAAAAAAAAAAAAAAAAAAAAAAAAAGCCAAAAGAAATAAGTATGAAAAAGCACATTTCTACTGCCAAGTGAATTCTCTCACATGGTAAGAGATCCTGGAAGACACATCTTTTCATACGCCCCAGTTGACAGGTGATAAAACTGACACTCAGAGAGACCCGCTCACTTGCTCAAGAGCACACAAGTTGTGATGGCGCCAGGACTTGAGCCTGGAATGGCTAATTCTTCATGCCCTTACCCACCAATCTCTTCTCACATATGTAAACACCTAAGAGACAAGGCCGGGTTTGAGAGGTATCAGGATCAAAATATTCTGGAATATTAGAAAGGAAAAGATTAATGTCGGTCTGAAAAGTAATTTTGAGCAGGTTACTGAACCTCTTTGAGCTCAGAGGTCGAATGCCCCAGGGGTTCAACCCCCAGTACCAATAAAACCAAAGAATAACCCTGGAAGTCTGGAGTAGAGAGACTGGGCGACAAAAGAGATGGGTGTGCAAGGGTGGGTCCTAGAGGGTGACAGGCTGGAATGATTGTCAAGCACAGGCCGTGCACATCCACCGAGGAGTTCCAAGTAAGGCAAGGACAGACGGTAAAGTTGCAAGCAGAGAAATTGGCTGTCATCATTTGGAACTAGTTTCTGGACGGTGCATGTCTGCAGTCCCAGAGACTAGAGGCTGAGGCAGGAAGGTCGTAGGTTTAAGTCCAGCCTGGGCAATTTAGCAAGACTGTCTCAAAAAATTTTGTTTTGTTTTGTTTTTGGTACTGGAGTTGGAACCCAGGGGCATTCTACCTCTGAGCTACACCCCTTCCTCCAGACCTTTTTATTTTATTTTTTATTTCGAAACAGGATCTCATTAAGTCGCTGCGGCTCACCTTGAACCTGCAATCCTGTCTCAGCGTTTCAAGTACTGGGATTACAGGCATGTACCACTTCTCCTGGCTCAAAATTTAATAGAAAGGGCTGGGGGTGTATCTGAGTGGTAGAGAGCCCCTGTTTTTGTTTACTGCCAAATAAACAAAAAAAATAAATAAAAGTTAAAAACTCATTTCTATTGCTATCTGCCCATGAGTGGTCCAATTATTCACCCATTTTTGTTACTCAAGAAGCAAAGAGTGTCTCCACCCGTTGTGAGTGCCCTTTGTATTATAGATGCTGATAATTTTTTTCATATCCCTTTATTAGAATCTGTGTTGGTTTTCTATTGCCCTATAACAGATTACCATAAACTTAACGGCCTAAAATAATATTGATTCATCATCTCTCGGTTCTGCCTGTCCGAAGTCCAGGTGCAGTGCGTCCGGGTTCTTTGCTCGGGCCCTCGAGAAGCGGAAAAGAAAGTGTCAGGCGATTTGACGGAGGCGGAATCCGCTTCCACAGTTGAGTTCCTTGCAGTTATAAGGCCAAGGTCTCTGTATTCCCCAGCGCTCAGAGGCTGATCACAGGCTCCTGCCCTGTGGCCATTCCATTGTCAAAGCCAGCAGTGGAGAAACTTCCTGGCATTATATCTTTCTCACGCTGCAGATCTCTTCCGGTGAGCCTAGACCCTTAAGAGCTCCATCTGATTAAGTTCAGGTTCACCTGGGTAATCTTTGGTAAAGGCAGCTGTGCCCTCTAACACCACTAATCATATTTGAAGTTCTAGGGATTATGCGGTCCAAGTATGCCAGGGACCAAGAATACTAGGCAACACCCTAGAACTTGGCCTACCACAGAATCCTATAGAGAATGGGATTGCACAGAGAATGTCTCCAAGCCCAGCCTGGTGCCTTGCCTAATCAGAGAACTCAGTAAGCACTGCTGAGCTGGAGAAGTACATCAGTGTCATTCTGTTTAAACAGCCCCTCAAGCCGGGCATGGTGGGGCACGCCTGTAATCCCAGTACTTGGGAGACTAAGACAGGAGGATCACAGGTTGGATATTAGCCTCAGCAACTTAGTAAGGCCCTCCACAACCTGTTTCAAAAAAAAGAATAAGGCAGGCATGGTGGTGCTCGCTTGTAATCCCAGTAATTGGGAAGCTAAGACTAGAGGATCACAGGTTTGCAGCCAGCCTCAGCTATTTAGTGAGGCCCTCCACAACTTTGTGAGACCCTGTTTCAAAATAAAGAATAAAATAGGGCTGGGGAGTGCAGCTCAGGGGTAGAATGCCCCTGGGCTCAATCCTCAGTACTGAAAAAAAAAAAAAAGGATAACTGGAGGTACAGTCCAAAGGTAGAAGGCCCCTGGGTTCCACCCCCAGTACTACCAAATAAATAAATAAATAAATAAATAAATAAATAAATAAATAAATAAATAAATAAATAAAACAGCCCCTCAATTGTACCACTCCTTGTCCCTTTGCCTTCCCTATCTTCTTTTTTTTTTTTTTTTTTTTTTTTTTTTTTTTGCGGTACTAGGGATTGAACTCAGGGGCGGTCTACCTCTGAGCTACACCCCCAGCCCTATTTTTTATTCTTTACTTTGAAACCAGGTCTCACAAGGTTGCGGAGGGCCTCACTAGGTAGCTGAGGCTGGCCGCAAACCCAGATCCTCCGGTCTCAGCCTCCCAAATGCTGGGATTACAAGCGTGCGCCACCACGCCCGGCTTACCTTCCCTATCTTCTTAGCACTTATCACAGCCTGATGTATGTGCTATATATACAGACTGAGTATCCTTGATCTGAAATACTTAGTACCAGAAGTGTTTGAGATTTTGGATTTTTTAAAAAATTCTGAAATGTTTGCATGTATGTAATGAGATATCTTGGGGGTGGGTGGAACCCAAGTCTAAATACAAAATTCATGTGTGTATCATATATACTTTATACACAAAGCCTAAAAGTAATTTTATACAATGTTTTAAAATAACTTGGGGTATGAAACAAAGTTTCATGGTGTGGAATTTTCCACTTGTGGTGGAACATCAGCACTCAAAGAGTTTCAGATTTGGGGGCTTTTTGGATTTCCCGTATTTGGCTAAGGCATACTTAGTGTGTAGATATGTTTGTTTATGTTATATGTTCATTGTCTGCTTTCCCCCAGTAAATGGAAGCTTTCTTGAGCTATGGATTATTTTTTCCAACTTATTCCCAGATCCTGTGTTCCCAGTGCTTGGCACATTGTAGACATCTAATAATAAATATTTAGTGAATGAATGGATGGCTGAATGTTCTCAACCACCCAGACATTAAGGAAAGCACCACTTTGGGACCACAGAGGTATATGGGAAACTGTTCCCAATTTCAATTTAAGGATAATTTGCATGGTGTGTGTGTGTGTGTGTGTGTGTGTGTGTGTGTGTGTGTGTGTGGTGTGTTAGTTACTGGGGATTGAATCCAGGGGCACTCTACCTCAGAGGTACACCCCTAGACCTTTCTAAAAAAAAAAAAAATTTTTTTAAACAGGGTCTCACTAAGTTGCTGGGGCTGGCTGCAAACCTGTGATCCTCCTGTCTCAGCCTCCCAAGTACTAGGATTACAAGGGTATGCCACCATTCCCAGCTCATTACCCTCTTTAAAATATCAGATACTGCTCATCCTCCCTCACCCAAGTTCCCTGTGGGCTTCTGTTTCCATTTTCTCTGTAGCACTTTCTACCAAAACCATTGATATCTCATTTGTGTATTTTGTTAATTATCTCCTCCTACTTGGAATAAAAGAAAAACTAGGAGCTAGGTAATGCCATCTACTTTGGAAACTGTAATGCCATCTACTTTGGAAACTGAGGCAGGAAGATCACAAGTTCCAAATCAGCTTGGGTAACTGAGCAAAACCTTGACTCAAAATAATTAAAAATGGCCCAGTGATAGAGTTCAAAGCCAACCTGAGGAACTTAGTGAGACCTTATCTTAAAATAAGAGGAGTTGGGATGTAACTCAATGGTAGAGCACCCCTGGGTGCAATCTTCAATAGTGCAAGAAAAAAAAAAATCAATTTATAATAGCATCAGAAAGAATAAAATACTTTAGGAATAACTTTAACCAAGGAAGTAAAGTGCAAAACTTGTACCTGAAAACAACAAAATACTCCTGGAAGAAATAAAAAGAATACTTAAATAAATGGAAAGACATCTGTGTTCATGGATTGGAAGACTTAATATTGTTAAGATGTCAATACTGCCCAAATCTACTGCAAATCCTGTCAAAATGCCAATGACTCTTTCCTCCCCCCACCCCCCAGAAATTGAAAAACCAACCCTCAAATTCATAAGTACATCCAGGGGCTTCAAATTGCCAAAACAGTATTGGAAAAAGAAAAACAGAGTTGGAAGACAGACTTCCTGATTTCAAAACTCACTACGAAGCTACGCTACCCAAGGCAGTGTGGTACTGGAGCAGTGGAGTAAAATTGAGACTTCATACATCTATGGCCAATTTGTTTTCATCAAAGGTGCCAAGACATTGCAATGGGGAAAGTGCAGTACCGAACCACTTGGATAGCCACAGCAAAGGAACGGAGGTGGGCTCCCTTCATATGCAAAAAGCAGCTCCCAATGCATGAAGAGCTTAAATATAAGAGCCCCAAATATAAAACTTTTAGAACAAAATGTGGAATAAAACGTCATGACCTTGGGATTGACAATGTCTTAGATAGTCTGACACCAGAAGCACAAGTAACAAAAGAAAAAAAAAAAACAGATGAATTAGATTTCATTAAAATTTAAAACTGTATATTACAGGACATTATCAAGAAAGTGAAAAGACAAAGTATAGGATGGAAGATAGATGATTTTCAAGTCTAGCATCCAGAATACATAAAGGATTCTTATCATTTACAACAACACACCAAACCACTTAATTTAAAAAAATAATAGGCAAAGGATTTGAATATACATTTTTCCAAAGAAGACATATAAGTAGTTAATAAGCACATGAAAAGATGCTCAATGTCACTAGCTATTAGGGAAATGCAAATCAAAACAACAATGAAATACTACTTTACACCCATTAGGATAGCTTGACGGTGGTACACGAGTGTAATCCCAGTACTTGAGAGGCTGAGACAAGAGGATCCCAGGTTCAAAGCCAGCCACAGCAACTTAGTGAGGTGCTTAGCAACTTAGCAAAACCCTGTTTACAAATAAAAAGTGAAAAAGGGCTGAGGGTGTAACTTAGAAGTAGAATGCCCCTGGGTTCCATCCCCAGTACCATACACAAAGAAAGAGAAAGAGAGGGAGAGAGAGGGAGGGCGGGAGGGAGAGAGGAAGGAAGGAAGGAAGGAAGGAAGGAAGGAAGGAAGGAAGGAAGGAAGGAAGGAAGGAAAGAAATGTTGATGAGGATGTGCAGAAATTAAGATTCTTTTTGGGAGGCTGAGACAGGAAGATTGCAGTTTCAAAGCCAGCCTGGGCAATTTAGCAATGCCCTCAGCAACTTAGCGAGACCCTGTGTCCAAATAAGAAATATAAAATAAGAAATATAATCAGGCCGGGAGTATAACTTGGAGGTAGAATGCCTCTGGGTTCAATCCCCAGTACAAAAAAAAAAAAAAAAAAAAAAGAAGGAAAGAAAGGAATTGAGTTCCTTAAGCATTGCTCATGGGAATGTTCAATGGTACAGCCTTTGTGGGAAACAGTTTGGTGGTTCCTCAAAAAACTAAATGAAGAATTACTGTAAGGCCTAGCAATTCCACTTCTAGGCATACATTCAAAAAAATTGAACACAAGGATTGACATCATATCAAAACAGTATGCCTGTAATCCCAGTACTTGGGAGGCTGAGACAGGAGGATCCTAGGTTCGAGACCAGCCTCACCAATTTAGCAACATCTCTCAGAAACTTAGTGAGATCCTGTTTCAAAATAAAAAATAAGAAGCTGGGCATGGTGGCGTAGGCTTGTAATCCCAGGATTTGGGAGGCTGAGACAGAAGGATCTCAGGTTCACAGCCAGCCTCAGCTACTTAGTGAGGCCCACCGCAACTTAGTGAGACCCTGTTTCAAAATAAAATAAAATAAAATAATTATAATAATAACAACAACCACATGTGCCATGTACGAAGACTGTAGCTGATTTTTATCACACTTGAGCTAACTCAGTCCTGCTTCCTATGAAATTTATCAGATAGTGGATACTCATTTGAGATGACTAACTCCTTTAAAAAAGGGCAATCGCAAAACAATTATGAGAGTGATAGGTGTGTGTGTGTGTGTGTGTGTGTGTGTGTGTGTGTGTGTGTGTGTATGTGAGACTAGGGATTGAACCCAGGGGCATTCTAGCTATGAGCTACACCCCTAGAACTTTTAAAAAAAAAATTTTTTTTTAACAAGATATTACTAGGTTCCTGGGAGTCTTGCTACCTTGCTGAGGCTGGCCTTGAACCCGCGATCCTCCTGTCTCAACCTCCCAGGTATTGGGATTCTAGGTGTGCCTGACGAAAGATAGCTTTAAACTATAAGGATCATATTGGAATTTATCAAGTGGTGTTAATAGAGAGCAATCTTCCAGGCAATAAAATGTGTTTGCTGAGTGAGGGAAGAGCTTCCTCTCCATTGAAACAGTTGCTGGTCTGCTGCCAACACCCCTTGAAATTATGAAGACAGAAGCTGTCGGAATTTTCCACGGACCTGAGTGACGAAAACTGTAAATAATAAAAGGCACCAATTAAAGCATTTTCGCTATTAATTATAGCAAAATATGCCCAAGACGCTGCCAATAATACTCAGATGTCAGCCAACAAGTGACAAAATCACTGAATTTCTGCTGGAATTGATTTTTCACCCACCTTCTTGCCAACACATGCTTTTTAAGCTTTGCATCTGACATCTTGGATGAACAGGACTGTTCTCATGCTGGAGCTGGAATCCAGGGTTGGGCTCAAAGGACAGGTCTGTGAGCCAGGCATGGTGGCACACACCTGTAATCCCAGTACTTGAGAGGCTGAGACAGGAGAATGGCAGGTTCAAGGCCAGCCTCAGCAACTTAGTGAGACCTTGTTAAAAAAAAAATGGCTAAGGGTGTAGCACAGGAGGAGAATGCCCCTGGGTTCAATCCCCAGTACCAGAAGAACAAAACAAAACAAAAAAACAAGGCAGATCTGTGTTTGCCTCATGTGTGCCACACTGAAAGTTCCACTGTCCTGAGGGCCATCTGCTCCACTTGGAGGGATCTCCAACTGGAACTACCTGATTTGCTTCTTGCCACTTCCTGCTTTCTGTTACAATATCTTTTATATAGAATTTTCTGAGGGGGTGGGGGATTAGCCAAGAAACTGGAGCTTTACTTCAAAAGTTTCTTTCTTTCTTTTTTCTTTTTTCTAGGAGAGCATGGTAGTGCAACACTTGTAATCCCAGTACTTGGGAGGCTGAGACAAGAGGATCACAGGTTCAAGGCCAGCCTCAGCAACTTAGCGAGACCCAGTTTCAAAATAAAAAAAATAAAATAGGGGTGAGAGTGTAGCTCAGAGGTAGCATGTCCCTGGGTTCAATCCCCAGTAACACACACACACACACACACACACACACACACACACGCACGTGCGGCTAATTTAAAGCATTTCCTCCCCCCCCCCCCTTGGTTTTACACATTAAAACTTACTTTTGTGATTGGACTGGTAGAGTTGGGCTGGAACAGGGGAGATGAGTCACAGGTCAGTTCAAACACCTGGTTTTATCTCCTATTAGGTGAACCCGGCACCTGGGACACAGAGGCCAAGACAAATTAGATGAGTATATTGGGCTGAATTCTGTTCTCCCAAAATTTTTATGTTGAAGTCCTAATTCTCATGGCCTCAGACTGTAACTATATTTGGAAATAGGGTCTTTAAAGACATAAGTAACTTAAAATGAGTTCATTAGGATGAGCCCTCATCCAATAAGATATTTATTTATTTATTTATTTAATTATTGTGGTCCTGGGGATTGAACCCAGGGGCATTGTGCCTCTGAGCTACACCCCTAGTCTCTTTTATTTATATAAAAAAAATTCTTTATGGTACTAGGAATTGAACCCAAGGGCATTCAACCGCTGAGCTACCTCAGCCCCCCCCCCCCTTTTTTGTGTGGTACTGGGGATTGAACTCAGGGGTATTCTCTCTCTGAGCTACACCCCTAGCCCTATTTTTTTGAAACAGGGTCTCACTAAGTTGCAGAGAGCCTCACTAAGTAGCTGAGGCTGGCCGCGAACCGAGATCCTCCAGTCTCAGCCTCCCAAGTACTGGGATTACAAGTGTGTGCCATCACACCCAACTTATAACCCTTTTTAAATTTTGTTTTGTTTTGAAAGAGGATCTTACTGGGTTGTGCTGGGTTGCTGAGGGTCTTCCTAAGTTGCTGAGGCTGTCCTCAAACCTGGGATCCTCCTATCTGAGCCTCCCAAGTACTGAGATTATAGGAGTGTGTCACCGTGTTCAGCTTGCTGATGTCCTTTTAAGAAAAGGAGATTAGGACAGTGCCACCACACAGAGGAAAGACTACAAGAAAGATACAGGGAGGAGGAGGCCATCTCCAAGCCAAGGCGGAGCAGCCTCAGAAGAAACCAACCCTACAGAGGCCTGGATCTCACACTTCCAGCCCCTCTGAACTCAGAGAGTACATTTCTGGTGTTTAAGCCACCCGGTCTGTGGTACTTTGTGATGGCAACACAAGCAGACAGACACAATGAGCAAGAGATTGTGCAGGAAGAAGGGGAGAGGAAACAGAAGGTAGATAGTCTCTAACTGCAGGTGCAAGCTTGGCGACTGGAGAGAGAGAGAGAGAGAGAGAGAGAGAGAGAGAGAGAGAGAGAGAGACAGGGAGAGAGAGAGACAGGGAGAGGGAGAGGGAGAGAGAGAGAGAGAGAGAAGGAAGTAGGACTAGATAGGAAGACCCTGTGCCAGCAGAGTCCAGGGAGTCCCTGAGTGCCTGTTAGAGGAGTCCCCAGGGCTGGTTCTGCTGCAGAGAGACCCGTGCAGCTGGCCTCTGAGGCTGTGTATCCTGCTAAGTGACAGGGCCTTGGGCTGGCCCTGACCTTCCCTGTTTCAAAGCCCTTCTCCACTGCGCCTTCCCTTCATGTTCCTCACTTCCCTCCTACTGTCTGCTGCCCACTGCAGTGGACTTCAGCTCCCCAGAGAACCATTTTGGAATGTGCAACACACACACACACACACACACACACACACACACACACACACACAACCTCACTGATCAAATAATGCATGTGTACATTTTAAAACATAAAATTAGACGCTGAGAAGGTGACATAAATACGAACAGAATTCCTAACGTTTCTCCATACTCCACATCAGACACCCTTGTCTTATTAAACAAAGTCTAGGAATCTTAACACAGCCCCTGTGTGTTAAGTATCCAGGTTCCAGCACCCTCCCGCCCCCGCCCCGGCCAGGCTCCACCCTCCATATGCACATCCTGTTCCCCTTCGTGTCATGGTCATCTGTGTCTTTGCACATATGATTTCCTCTCTGTGCAATGACCGACCATGCCTCGTCTTCCTGGCTCCATCCTGTTCATCCTGCTCATTCTAGGACTGTTGTGACCTAGCTCAGTCCCCTAGGAGGGACCACTGTCGGGGTAGAGGGTAGGGGTCTCTGTCTCATCAGCTCTCCTCCCTGGGCTGACTGCCTGCAGAGCACTTCTTCCATGTATTGTACTTGTTTTGTTTGCATAGTTCTGTTCTCTACTTGAGGGCAGGAACTTTTTTGCCTGGCTTTTGATTGTCACCCCAGCAACTATCACGGGAATGTTGGGCTTGGCACTCAATGGGCATTCAACCAATTTTTTTATTAATAAATGTCTGCCTATCAAAGCCCTTGTATAAGTCATTGTGACCAATGGAGGATTCTCAGAGAAAGATTTGCCCTGCAGGAAACGTTTGTTGGTTACCGGTGCTGGAAAGATGTCAAATGAAGCTGGGCACGGTGGCACACACCTGTAATCCCACTTCTTGGGAGGCAAAGACAGAAGGATTTCAGGTTCAAGGCCAGCCTCAGCAATTTAGCAAGACCCTCAGAAACTTAGCAAGATCCTGTTTCAAAATAAAAAAGATAAAAAGAGGCATATATTGGAAGTAGAGAACCACTGGGTTCAACTCCAGGAAGGGAGGAAGGAAGACAAAAAAAGAGATGTCAAATGAACATGGCGTTTGCACTCCCTGGAGCCAACCTACTCCTTAAAGAAGATGTGTTCAAGCCCGGCATGGTGGTGCAGGGTTGCAATCTCAATACTTGGGAGGCTGAGACAGGAGGATCACAGGTTCGAGGACAGCAAATAGGAAGACTCCGATCAACCTAGAGAGACCCCATTTCAAAATAAAATAGGGCTGGAGGTGTAGCTCAGAGGTAGAATGTCCCTGGGTTCAATCTTTAGTACCAAAAGAAGAAGAGGAAGAAAGGGGTGGAGGAGAAGGAGAAGGAGAATGAGGAGAATGAGGAGGAGGAGGAGAAGGAGGGGGGGGGAGGAGAAGTGTTCATAGACAAGGTAAATGTTATGAACTACAAACTACAAACCCACCACAGGGGAAGCATGCCACCCGAGGTGCTCAGGAAGGTGTCCTAGGGCATTTGAAGGGACCTGGGGGGGAGGATGAGACTTCCGCTGATGGTGGAAGGTGAGCCTAGGTCATGGGTCATTGGGGCCACCTCCAAGCAGCCCTGAGTGCTCTTCTAAGGAGTTTGGATTTTATATAGGGTGTAGAAAACCATCAGACTCTATGAGCACAGAACTTGGTCATTAGCCAAAAATTAGCTAATCTGGGAAGTGAGAATTCACTTATGTTTTTTTTCTTTGTTCTTTTTTATAATTTAAAAATAATTTTGTAATTTTTAATTGTGAGGGGAAAAAGTCCACCTAACACAAAACTCACCATCTTGACCATCTTAGCCTCCCAAATACTGAGATTATATTATTATTGAAACTTAAAGTAAGTTTCAATAGTGTTCAGTAAGTCAGGTGTGATAGCACACGCCTGTAATCCCAGTACCTGGGAGGCTGAGACAGAAGATTGTAGGTTTGATATCAGCCTTAGCAATTTAGTGAGACCTTCAGCAAGACCTTAGCAACTTAGCAAGACCTTGTTTAAAAAAAAATTGGGTTGGGGGTTAGAGGGTGTAGCTCAGAGGTAGAGTGTCTGTGGGTTCAACCCCAGGACCACCCAAAAAAAAAAAGGTGTTAAGTATATTTACATTGTTGTGCAACAGATCTCCAGAACTCTTTGATCTTGTAAGACTGGAATCCTTCACCTATTGACTAGCAGCTGCTCATGCCCTCATCTGGCCGCCAGTTTCCCAGCAACCACCACTCACTTCCTGTCTATGACTTTGCCCACTCTAGTTACCTCATAGAAGTGGAGTCCTATAGTATTTGCCTTTGTATAAGTGGCTTATTTCACTGAGTAGAATATCCTCAAGATTTGTCCATATTGTAGCATGTGGTAAGATTTCCTTCCTACTTAAGGCTGAATAATAATCTATTAGACGTATATACCACATTTTGTTTATTCATTCATTCACAAATATCTCTTTGAGATCCTTTTCCTCCTTCTCTCTCTCTCTCTCTCTCTCTCTCTCTCTCTCTCTCTCTCTCTCTATCACTGT